>JAUMJL010002103.1:0-38004 GCA_033558185.1 Dromococcyx pavoninus | reverse complement strand
GAATGGGATGAGGGAGCTCAAAAATGGGCTGAGAAAATAAAAAATTGATTGAAGAATCCAAAAATGGGCGGAGGGACCCCGAAATGGACAGAGGAAACCAAAAACAGACTGAGGAAACAAAAAATGAGTTGAGGAATGCAACAATGGATTGAGGAAACCAAAAATGGGTTGAGGAATACCAAAATGGGCTGAGGAACCTAAAAATGGATTGAGAAACCTGAAAAAAGAGCCGAGGGAGTCAAGAATAGATTGAGGGACCCAAAAATGCCCTGAGGGACCAAAAATGGGCTGAGCAATCTAAAAATGCATTGCAGAATCCAAAAATGGGCTGAGGGACCAAAAAATAGATTGCGGAAATCCAAAATGGGCTGAGGAACCTAAAAATGGATTGAGAAACCCGAAAAAAGAGCCAAGGGAGTCAAGAATAGATTGAGGGACCCAAAATAGGGCTGCGGAAGTAAAAAATGGATTGAGGAACCCAAAAATTGGCGGAGGGCCCCAAAAATGGACAGAGGAAGACAAAAATAGACAGAGGGACTCCATTCTGGCTTGAGAAACAAAAAAAATGGGCTGAGAAACACAAAAATGCATTGAGCAACCCGAAAATGGGGTGAGGAACCTAAAAATCGATTGAGGAAAGCAAAAATGGTCTGAGAGACCCCAAAATGGCCTGAGAAAGTGAAAACTGAGCTTAAAATTCTAAAAATTGATTGAGGGACCCAAAAATTGGCTGTGCAACAAACAAATGGTTTGAGGAACCCCAAAAAAGGCTGAGGATCGCAAAAATGGATTGAGAAATCCAAAAAAGGGGGCCGAGGAAACCAAAAATGGACTGAGGGTCCCAAAAATGGATTGAGAACCCCAAAACGTGATTCAAGAATCCAAAAACGGGCTGAGGGAACTAAAAATGGATTGCACAACCCAAAAATGGACTGAGGGAAGCAAAAATGGGCTGAGGAACCCAAAATTTGGCTGAGAGAGACAAAAATGGATTGAGGAACCCAAGACTGGTCTGAGAAACCCGAAAATGGAATCCAGAACCAAAAATGGGCTGATGTACCCAAAAATGCACTGAGGGACTTAAAAAATGGATTGAGGAAACCAGAAATGTATTGAGGGAACCAAGAATGGATCGCAGAACCCAAAAATGGGTTGAGGAAAGCAAAAATTGGCTGAAGGACCAAAAATGAACTGAGGGACCAAAAATGGGATGAGGGAGCTCTGAAATGGGATGAGAAACCAAAAAATGGCTGAGAAACCCAAAAATTCATTGATTGAGGAACCCCAAAAATGGCCTGAGGGGCCTAAAAATAGATTGCAGAACCCAAAAATAGACTGAGGAAGCAAAAATGGGCTGAGGAACCCAAAATTTGGCTGAGAGACGCAAAAATGGATTGAGGAATTCAAAAATGGTCTGAGAAACCCAAAAATGGATTGAGGAAACCCAAATTGGGCTGACGCACCCAAAAATGCACTGAGCGACTCAAAAAATGGATTGAGGAAACCAGAAATGAATTGAGGGAACCAAGAATGGATCGCAGAACCGAAAAATGGATTGAGGAAACCAGAAATATACTGAGGGAACCAAGAATGGATCGCAGAACCCAAAAATGGATTGAGGAAAGCAAAAATTGGCTGAGGGACCAAAAATGAACTGAAGAACAAAGAATGGGATGAGGGAGCTCAAAAATGGGCTGAGAAAATAAAAAATTGATTGAAGAATCCAAAAATGGGCGGAGGGACCCCGAAATGGACAGAGGAAACCAAAAACAGACTGAGGAAACAAAAAATGAGTTGAGGAATGCAACAATGGATTGAGGAACCCAAAAATGGGCTGAGGGACCCCAAAATGGATTGAGGAATACCAAAATGGGCTGAGGAACCTAAAAATGGATTGAGAAACCTGAAAAAAGAGCCGAGGGAGTCAAGAATAGATTGAGGGACCCAAAAATGCCCTGAGGGACCAAAAATGGGCTGAGCAATCTAAAAATGCATTGCAGAATCCAAAAATGGGCTGAGGGACCAAAAAATAGATTGCGGAAATCCAAAATGGGCTGAGGAGCCTAAAAATGGATTGAGAAACCCGAAAAAAGAGCCAAGGGAGTCAAGAATAGATTGAGGGACCCAAAATAGGGCTGCGGAAGTAAAAAATGGATTGAGGAACCCAAAAATTGGCGGAGGGCCCCAAAAATGGACAGAGGAAGACAAAAATAGACAGAGGGACTCCATTCTGGCTTGAGAAACAAAAAAATGGGCTGAGAAACACAAAAATGCATTGAGCAACCCGAAAATGGGGTGAGGAACCTAAAAATCGATTGAGGAAAGCAAAAATGGTCTGAGAGACCCCAAAATGGCTTGAGAAAGTGAAAACTGAGCTTAAAATTCTAAAAATGGATTGAGGGAACCAAAAATTGGCTGTGCAACAAACAAATGGTTTGAGGAACCCCAAAAAAGGCTGAGGATCGCAAAAATGGATTGAGAAATCCAAAAAAGGGGGCCGAGGAAACCAAAAATGGACAGAGGGTCCCAAAAATGGATTGAGAACCCCAAAACGTGATTCAAGAATCCAAAAACGGGCTGAGGGAACTAAAAATGGATTGCACAACTCAAAAATGGACTGAGGGAAGCAAAAATGGGCTGAGGAACCCAAAATTTGGCTGAGAGAGACAAAAATGGATTGAGGAACCCAAGACTGGTCTGAGAAACCCGAAAATGGAATCCAGAACCAAAAATGGGCTGATGTACCCAAAAATGCACTGAGGGACTTAAAAAATGGATTGAGGAAACCAGAAATGTATTGAGGGAACCAAGAATGGATCGCAGAACCCAAAAATGGGTTGAGGAAAGCAAAAATTGGCTGAAGGACCAAAAATGAACTGAGGGACCAAAAATGGGATGAGGGAGCTCTGAAATGGGATGAGAAACCTAAAAATGGGCTGAGAAACCCAAAAATTCATTGATTGAGGAACCCCAAAAATGGCCTGAGGGGCCTAAAAATAGATTGCAGAACCCAAAAATAGACTGAGGGAAGCAAAAATGGGCTGAGGAACCCAAAATTTGGCTGAGAGACGCAAAAATGGATTGAGGAATTCAAAAATGGTCTGAGAAACCCCAAAATGGATTGAGGAACCCCAAATTGGGCTGACGCACCCAAAAATGCACTGAGCGACTCAAAAAATGGATTGAGGAAACCAGAAATGAATTGAGGGAACCAAGAATGGATCGCAGAACCGAAAAATGGATTGAGGAAACCAGAAATATACTGAGGGAACCAAGAATGGATCGCAGAACCCAAAAATGGATTGAGGAAAGCAAAAATTGGCTGAGGGACCAAAATGAACTGAAGAACAAAGAATGGGATGAGGGAGCTCAAAAATGGGCTGAGAAAATAAAAAATTGATTGAAGAATCCAAAAATGGGCGGAGGGACCCCGAAATGGACAGAGGAAACCAAAAACAGACTGAGGAAACAAAAAATGAGTTGAGGAATGCAACAATGGATTGAGGAACCCAAAAATGGCTGAGGGACCCAAAAATGGATTGAGGAATACCAAAATGGGCTGAGGAACCTAAAAATGGATTGAGAAACCTGAAAAAAGAGCCGAGGGAGTCAAGAATAGATTGAGGGACCCAAAAATGCCCTGAGGGACCAAAAATGGGCTGAGCAATCTAAAAATGCATTGCAGAATCCAAAAATGGGCTGAGGGACCAAAAAATAGATTGCGGAAATCCATAATGGGCTGAGGAACCTAAAAATGGATTGAGAAACCCGAAAAAAGAGCCAAGGGAGTCAAGAATAGATTGAGGGACCCAAAATAGGGCTGCGGAAGTAAAAAATGGATTGAGGAACCCAAAAATTGGCGGAGGGCCCCAAAAATGGACAGAGGAAGACAAAAATAGACAGAGGGACTCCATTCTGGCTTGAGAAACAAAAAAATGGTGCTGAGAAACACAAAAATGCCTTGAGCAACCCGAAAATGGGCTGAGGAAACTAAAAATAGATTGAGGAAAGCAAAAATGGTCTGAGAGACCCCAAAATGGCTTGAGAAAGTGAAAACTGAGCTTAAAATTCCAAAAATGGATTGAGGGACCCAAAAATTGGCTGAGGAACAAACAAATGGTTTGAGGAACCCCAAAAAAGGCTGAGGAGCGCAAAAATGGATTGAGAAATCCAAAAAAGGGGGACGAGGAAACCAAAAATGGACTGAGGGTCCCAAAAATGGATTGAGAACCCCAAAACGTGATTCAAGAATCCAAAAACGGGCTGAGGGAACTAAAAATGGATTGCACAACCCAAAAATGGACTGAGGGAAGCAAAAATGGGCTGAGGAACCCAAAATTTGGCTGAGAGACGCAAAAATGGATTGAGGAATTCAAAAATGGTCTGAGAAACCCAAAAATGGATTGAGGAAACCCAAATTGAGCTGACGCACCCAAAAATGCACTGAGCGACTCAAAAAATGGATTGAGGAAACCAGAAATGAATTGAGGGAACCAAGAATGGATCGCAGAACCGAAAAATAGATTGAGGAAACCAGAAATATACTGAGGGAACCAAGAATGGATCGCAGAACCCAAAAATGGATTGAGGAAAGCAAAAATTGGCTGAGGGACCCAAAATGAACTGAAGAACAAAGAATGGGATGAGGGAGCTCAAAAATGGGCTGAGAAAATAAAAAATTGATTGAAGAATCCAAAAATGGGCGGAGGGACCTTGAAATGGACAGAGGAAACCAAAAACAGACTGAGGAAACAAAAAATGAGTTGAGGAATGCAACAATGGATTGAGGAACCCAAAAATGGGCTTAGGGACCCAAAAATGGATTGAGGAATACCCAAATGGGCTGAGGAACCTAAAAATGGATTGAGAAACCTGAAAAAAGAGCCGAAGGAGTCAAGAATAGATTGAGGGACCCAAAAATGCCCTGAGGGACCAAAAATGGGCTGAGCAATCTAAAAATGCATTGCAGAATCCAAAAATGGGCTGAGGGACCAAAAAATAGATTGCGGAAATCCAAAATGGGCTGAGGAACCTAAAAATGGATTGAGAAACCCGAAAAAAGAGCCAAGGGAGTCAAGAATAGATTGAGGGACCCAAAATAGGGCTGCGGAAGTAAAAAATGGATTGAGGAACCCAAAAATTGGCGGAGGGCCCCAAAAATGGACAGAGGAAGACAAAAATAGACAGAGGGACTCCATTCTGGCTTGAGAAACAAAAAAATGGGCTGAGAAACACAAAAATGCATTGAGCAACCCGAAAATGGGCTGAGGAACCTAAAAATAGATTGAGGAAAGCAAAAATGGTCTGAGAGACCCCAAAATGGCTTGAGAAAGTGAAAACTGAGCTTAAAATTCCAAAAAAGGATTGAGGGACCCAAAAATTGGCTGTGGAACAAACAAATGGTTTGAGGAACCCCAAAAAAGGCTGAGGAGCCCAAAAATGGATTGAGAAATCCAAAAACGGGGCCGAGGAAACCAAAAATGGACTGAGGGTCCCAAAAATGGATTGAGAACCCCAAAACGTGATTCAAGAATCCAAAAACGGGCTGAGGGAACTAAAAATGGATTGCACAACCCAAAAATAGACTGAGGGAAGCAAAAATGGGCTGAGGAACCCAAAATTTGGCTGAGAGAGACAAAAATGGATTGAGGAACCCAAAAATGGTCTGAGAAACCCGAAAATGGAATCCAGAAGCAAAAATGGGCTGATGTACCCAAAAATGCACTGAGGGACTTAAAAAATGGATTGAGGAAACCAGAAATGTATTGAGGGAACCAAGAATGGATCGCAGAACCCAAAAAATGGGTTGAGGAAAGCAAAAATTGGCTGAAGGACCAAAAATGAACTGAGAGACCAAAAATGGGATGAGGGATCTCTGAAATGGGATGAGAAAACTAAAAATGGGCTGAGAAACCCAAAAATTCATTGATTGAGGAACCCCAAAAATGGCCTGAGGGGCCTAAAAATAGATTGCAGAACCCAAAAATAGACTGAGGGAAGCAAAAATGGGCTGAGGAACCCAAAATTTGGCTGAGAGACGCAAAAATGGTTTGAGGAATTCAAAAATGGTCTGAGAAACCCCAAAATGGATTGAGGAACCCCAAATTGGGCTGACGCACCCAAAAATGCACTGAGCGACTCAAAAAATGGATTGAGGAAACCAGAAATGAATTGAGGGAACCAAGAATGGATCGCAGAACCGAAAAATGGATTGAGGAAACCAGAAATATACTGAGGGAACCAAGAATGGATCGCAGAACCCAAAAATGGATTGAGGAAAGCAAAAATTGGCTGAGGGACCAAAAATGAACTGAAGAACAAAGAATGGGATGAGGGAGCTCAAAAATGGGCTGAGAAAATAAAAAATTGTTTGAAGAATCCAAAAATGGGCGGAGGGACCCCGAAATGGACAGAGGAAACCAAAAACAGACTGAGGAAACAAAAAATGAGTTGAGGAATGCAACAATGGATTGAGGAACCCAAAAATGGGCTGAGGGACCCCAAAATGGATTGAGGAATACCAAAATGGGCTGAGGAACCTAAAAATGGATTGAGAAACCTGAAAAAAGAGCCGAGGGAGTCAAGAATAGATTGAGGGACCCAAAAATGCCCTGAGGGACCAAAAATGGGCTGAGCAATCTAAAAATGCATTGCAGAATCCAAAAATGGGCTGAGGGACCAAAAAATAGATTGCGGAAATCCAAAATGGGCTGAGGAACCTAAAAATGGATTGAGAAACCCGAAAAAAGAGCCAAGGGAGTCAAGAATAGATTGAGGGACCCAAAATAGGGCTGCGGAAGTAAAAAATGGATTGAGGAACCCAAAAATTGGCGGAGGGCCCCAAAAATGGACAGAGGAAGACAAAAATAGACAGAGGGACTCCATTCTGGCTTGAGAAACAAAAAAATGGGCTGAGAAACACAAAAATGCCTTGAGCAACCCGAAAATGGGCTGAGGAACCTAAAAATAGATTGAGGAAAGCAAAAATGGTCTGAGAGACCCCAAAATGGCTTGAGAAAGTGAAAACTGAGCTTAAAATTCCAAAAATGGATTGAGGGACCCAAAAATTGGCTGAGGAACAAACAAATGGTTTGAGGAACCCCAAAAAAGGCTGAGGAGCGCAAAAATGGATTGAGAAATCCAAAAAAGGGGGACGAGGAAACCAAAAATGGACTGAGGGTCCCAAAAATGGATTGAGAACCCCAAAACGTGATTCAAGAATCCAAAAACGGGCTGAGGGAACTAAAAATGGATTGCACAACCCAAAAATGGACTGAGGGAAGCAAAAATGGGCTGAGGAACCCAAAATTTGGCTGAGAGACGCAAAAATGGATTGAGGAATTCAAAAATGGTCTGAGAAACCCAAAAATGGATTGAGGAAACCCAAATTGAGCTGACGCACCCAAAAATGCACTGAGCGACTCAAAAAATGGATTGAGGAAACCAGAAATGAATTGAGGGAACCAAGAATGGATCACAGAACCGAAAAATGGATTGAGGAAACCAGAAATATACTGAGGGAACCAAGAATGGATCGCAGAACCCAAAAATGGATTGAGGAAAGCAAAAATTGGCTGAGGGACCCAAAATGAACTGAAGAACAAAGAATGGGATGAGGGAGCTCAAAAATGGGCTGAGAAAATAAAAAATTGATTGAAGAATCCAAAAATGGGCGGAGGGACCTTGAAATGGACAGAGGAAACCAAAAACAGACTGAGGAAACAAAAAATGAGTTGAGGAATGCAACAATGGATTGAGGAACCCAAAAATGGGCTTAGGGACCCAAAAATGGATTGAGGAATACCCAAATGGGCTGAGGAACCTAAAAATGGATTGAGAAACCTGAAAAAAGAGCCGAAGGAGTCAAGAATAGATTGAGGGACCCAAAAATGCCCTGAGGGACCAAAAATGGGCTGAGCAATCTAAAAATGCATTGCAGACTCCAAAAATGGGCTGAGGGACCAAAAAATAGATTGCGGAAATCCAAAATGGGCTGAGGAACCTAAAAATGGATTGAGAAACCCGAAAAAAGAGCCAAGGGAGTCAAGAATAGATTGAGGGACCCAAAATAGGGCTGCGGAAGTAAAAAATGGATTGAGGAACCCAAAAATCGGCGGAGGGCCCCAAAAATGGACAGAGGAAGACAAAAATAGACAGAGGGACTCCATTCTGGCTTGAGAAACAAAAAAATGGGCTGAGAAACACAAAAATGCATTGAGCAACCCGAAAATGGGCTGAGGAACCTAAAAATAGATTGAGGAAAGCAAAAATGGTCTGAGAGACCCCAAAATGGCTTGAGAAAGTGAAAACTGAGCTTAAAATTCCAAAAAAGGATTGAGGGACCCAAAAATTGGCTGTGGAACAAACAAATGGTTTGAGGAACCCCAAAAAAGGCTGAGGAGCCCAAAAATGGATTGAGAAATCCAAAAACGGGGCCGAGGAAACCAAAAATGGACTGAGGGTCCCAAAAATGGATTGAGAACCCCAAAACGTGATTCAAGAATCCAAAAACGGGCTGAGGGAACTAAAAATGGATTGCACAACCCAAAAATAGACTGAGGGAAGCAAAAATGGGCTGAGGAACCCAAAATTTGGCTGAGAGAGACAAAAATGGATTGAGGAACCCAAAAATGGTCTGAGAAACCCGAAAATGGAATCCAGAAGCAAAAATGGGCTGATGTACCCAAAAATGCACTGAGGGACTTAAAAAATGGATTGAGGAAACCAGAAATGTATTGAGGGAACCAAGAATGGATCGCAGAACCCAAAAAATGGGTTGAGGAAAGCAAAAATTGGCTGAAGGACCAAAAATGAACTGAGAGACCAAAAATGGGATGAGGGATCTCTGAAATGGGATGAGAAAACTAAAAATGGGCTGAGAAACCCAAAAATTCATTGATTGAGGAACCCCAAAAATGGCCTGAGGGGCCTAAAAATAGATTGCAGAACCCAAAAATAGACTGAGGGAAGCAAAAATGGGCTGAGGAACCCAAAATTTGGCTGAGAGACGCAAAAATGGTTTGAGGAATTCAAAAATGGTCTGAGAAACCCCAAAATGGATTGAGGAACCCCAAATTGGGCTGACGCACCCAAAAATGCACTGAGCGACTCAAAAAATGGATTGAGGAAACCAGAAATGTATTGAGGGAACCAAGAATGGATCGCAGAACCGAAAAATGGATTGAGGAAACCAGAAATATACTGAGGGAACCAAGAATGGATCGCAGAACCCAAAAATGGATTGAGGAAAGCAAAAATTGGCTGAGGGACCAAAAATGAACTGAAGAACAAAGAATGGGATGAGGGAGCTCAAAAATGGGCCGAGAAAATAAAAAATTGATTGAAGAATCCAAAAATGGGCGGAGGGACCCCAAAATGGACAGAGGAAACCAAAAACAGACTGAGGAAACAAAAAATGAGTTGAGGAATGCAACAATGGATTGAGGAACCCAAAAATGGGCTTAGGGACCGAAAAATGGATTGAGGAATACCAAAATGGGCTGAGGAACCTAAAAATGGATTGAGAAACCTGAAAAAAGAGCCGAAGGAGTCAAGAATAGATTGAGGGACCCAAAAATGCCCTGAGGGACCAAAAATGGGCTGAGCAATCTAAAAATGCATTGCAGAATCCAAAAATGGGCTGAGGGACCAAAAAATAGATTGCGGAAATCCAAAATGGGCTGAGGAACCTAAAAATGGATTGAGAAACCCGAAAAAAGAGCCAAGGGAGTCAAGAATAGATTGAGGGACCCAAAATAGGGCTGCGGAAGTAAAAAATGGATTGCGGAACCCAAAAATTGGCGGAGGGCCCCAAAAATGGACAGAGGAAGACAAAAATAGACAGAGGGACTCCATTCTGGCTTGAGAAACAAAAAAATGGGCTGAGAAACACAAAAATGCATTGAGCAACCCGAAAATGGGCTGAGGAACCTAAAAATAGATTGAGGAAAGCAAAAATGGTCTGAGAGAACCCAAAATGGCTTGAGAAAGTGAAAACTGAGCTTAAAATTACAAAAATGGATTGAGGGACCCAAAAATTGGCTGTGGAACAAACAAATGGTTTGAGGAACCCCAAAAAAGGCTGAGGAGCCCAAAAATGGATTGAGAAATCCAAAAACGGGGCCGAGGAAACCAAAAATGGACTGAGGGTCCCAAAAATGGATTGAGAACCCCAAAACGTGATTCAAGAATCCAAAAACGGGCTGAGGGAACTAAAAATGGATTGCACAACCCAAAAATAGACTGAGGGAAGAAAAAATGGGCTGAGGAACCCAAAATTTGGCTGAGAGAGACAAAAATGGATTGAGGAACCCAAAAATGGTCTGAGAAACCCGAAAATGGAATCCAGAACCAAAAATGGGCTGATGTACCCAAAAATGCACTGAGGGACTTAAAAAATGGATTGAGGAAACCAGAAATGTATTGAGGGAACCAAGAATGGATCGCAGAACCCAAAAAATGGGTTGAGGAAAGCAAAAATTGGCTGAAGGACCAAAAATGAACTGAGAGACCAAAAATGGGATGAGGGATCTCTGAAATGGGATGAGAAAACTAAAAATGGGCTGAGAAACCCAAAAATTCATTGATTGAGGAACCCCAAACATGGCCTGAGGGGCCTAAAAATAGATTGCAGAACCCAAAAATAGACTAAGGGAAGCAAAAATGGGCTGAGGAACCCAAAATTTGGCTGAGAGACGCAAAAATGGTTTGAGGAATTCAAAAATGGTCTGAGAAACCCCAAAATGGATTGAGGAACCCCAAATTGGGCTGACGCACCCAAAAATGCACTGAGCGACTCAAAAAATGGATTGAGGAAACCAGAAATGTATTGAGGGAACCAAGAATGGATCGCAGAACCGAAAAATGGATTGAGGAAACCAGAAATATACTGAGGGAACCAAGAATGGATCGCAGAACCCAAAAATGGATTGAGGAAAGCAAAAATTGGCTGAGGGACCAAAAATGAACTGAAGAACAAAGAATGGGATGAGGGAGCTCAAAAATGGGCCGAGAAAATAAAAAATTGATTGAAGAATCCAAAAATGGGCGGAGGGACCCCAAAATGGACAGAGGAAACCAAAAACAGACTGAGGAAACAAAAAATGAGTTGAGGAATGCAACAATGGATTGAGGAACCCAAAAATGGGCTTAGGGACCCAAAAATGGATTGAGGAATACCAAAATGGGCTGAGGAACCTAAAAATGGATTGAGAAACCTGAAAAAAGAGCCGAAGGAGTCAAGAATAGATTGAGGGACCCAAAAATGCCCTGAGGGACCAAAAATGGGCTGAGCAATCTAAAAATGCATTGCAGAATCCAAAAATGGGCTGAGGGACCAAAAAATAGATTGCGGAAATCCAAAATGGGCTGAGGAACCTAAAAATGGATGAGAAACCCGAAAAAAGAGCCAAGGGAGTCAAGAATAGATTGAGGGACCCAAAATAGGGCTGCGGAAGTAAAAAATGGATTGAGGAACCCAAAAATTGGCGGAGGGCCCCAAAAATGGACAGAGGAAGACAAAAATAGACAGAGGGACTCCATTCTGGCTTGAGAAACAAAAAAATGGGCTGAGAAACACAAAAATGCATTGAGCAACCCGAAAATGGGCTGAGGAACCTAAAAATAGATTGAGGAAAGCAAAAATGGTCTGAGAGACCCCAAAATGGCTTGAGAAAGTGAAAACTGAGCTTAAAATTCCAAAAATGGATTGAGGGACCCAAAAATTGGCTGTGGAACAAACAAATGGTTTGAGGAACCCCAAAAAAGGCTGAGGAGCCCAAAAATGGATTGAGAAATCCAAAAACGGGGCCGAGGAAACCAAAAATGGACTGAGGGTCCCAAAAATGGATTGAGAACCCCAAAACGTGATTCAAGAATCCAAAAACGGGCTGAGGGAACTAAAAATGGATTGCACAACCCAAAAATAGACTGAGGGAAGAAAAAATGGGCTGAGGAACCCAAAATTTGGCTGAGAGAGACAAAAATGGATTGAGGAACCCAAAAATGGTCTGAGAAACCCGAAAATGGAATCCAGAAGCAAAAATGGGCTGATGTACCCAAAAATGCACTGAGGGACTTAAAAAATGGATTGAGGAAACCAGAAATGTATTGAGGGAACCAAGAATGGATCGCAGAACCCAAAAAATGGGTTGAGGAAAGCAAAAATTGGCTGAAGGACCAAAAATGAACTGAGAGACCAAAAATGGGATGAGGGATCTCTGAAATGGGATGAGAAAACTAAAAATGGGCTGAGAAACCCAAAAATTCATTGATTGAGGAACCCCAAAAATGGCCTGAGGGGCCTAAAAATAGATTGCAGAACCCAAAAATAGACTGAGGGAAGCAAAAATGGGCTGAGGAACCCAAAATTTGGCTGAGAGACGCAAAAATGGTTTGAGGAATTCAAAAATGGTCTGAGAAACCCCAAAATGGATTGAGGAACCCCAAATTGGGCTGACGCACCCAAAAATGCACTGAGCGACTCAAAAAATGGATTGAGGAAACCAGAAATGTATTGAGGGAACCAAGAATGGATCGCAGAACCGAAAAATGGATTGAGGAAACCAGAAATATACTGAGGGAACCAAGAATGGATCGCAGAACCCAAAAATGGATTGAGGAAAGCAAAAATTGGCTGAGGGACCAAAAATGAACTGAAGAACAAAGAATGGGATGAGGAAGCTCAAAAATGGGCCGAGAAAATAAAAAATTGATTGAAGAATCCAAAAATGGGCGGAGGGACCCCAAAATGGACAGAGGAAACCAAAAACAGACTGAGGAAACAAAAAATGAGTTGAGGAATGCAACAATGGATTGAGGAACCCAAAAATGGATTGAGGAATACCAAAATGGGCTGAGGAACCTAAAAATGGATTGAGAAACCTGAAAAAAGAGCCGAGGGAGTCAAGAATAGATTGAGAGACCCAAAAATGCCCTGAGGGACCAAAAATGGGCTGAGGAATCTAAAAATGCATTGCAGAATCCAAAAATGGGCTGAGGGACCAAAAATAGATTGCGGAAATCCAAAATGGGCTGAGGAACCTAAAAATGGATTGAGAAACCCGAAAAAAGAGCCAAGGGAGTCAAGAATAGATTGAGGGACCCAAAATAGGGCTGCGGAAGTAAAAAATGGATTGAGGAACCCAAAAATTGGCGGAGGGCCCCAAAAATGGACAGAGGAAGACAAAAATAGACAGAGGGACTCCATTCTGGCTTGAGAAACAAAAAAATGGGCTGAGAAACACAAAAATGCATTGAGCAACCCGAAAATGGGCTGAAAAACCTAAAAATAGATTGAGGAAAGCAAAAATGGTCTGAGAGACCCCAAAATGGCTTGAGAAAGTGAAAACTGAGCTTAAAATTCCAAAAAAGGATTGAGGGACCCAAAAATTGGCTGAGGAACAAACAAATGGTTTGAGGAATCCCAAAAAGGGCTGAGGAGCCCAAAAATGGATTGAGAAATCCAAAAACGGGGCCGAGGAAACCAAAAATGGACTGAGGGTCCCAAAAATGGATTGAGAACCCCAAAACGTGATTCAAGAATCCAAAAACGGGCTGAGGGAACTAAAAATGGATTGCACAACCCAAAAATGGACTGAGGGAAGCAAAATGGGCTGAGGAACCCAAAATTTGGCTGAGAGAGACAAAAATGGATTGAGGAACCCAAAAATGGTCTGAGAAACCCGAAAATGGAATCCAGAACCAAAAATGGGCTGATGTACCCAAAAATGCACTGAGGGACTTAAAAAATGGATTGAGGAAACCAGAAATGTATTGAGGGAACCAAGAATGGATCGCAGAACCCAAAAATGGGTTGAGGAAAGCAAAAATTGGCTGAAGGACCAAAAATGAACTGAGGGACCAAAAATGGGATGAGGGAGCTCTGAAATGGGATGAGAAACCTAAAAATGGGCTGGGAAACCCAAAAATTCATTGATTGAGGAACCCCAAAAATGGCCTGAGGGGCCTAAAAATAGATTGCAGAACCCAAAAATAGACTGAGGGAAGCAAAAATGGGCTGAGGAACCCAAAATTTGGCTGAGAGACGCAAAACTTGATTGAGGAATTCAAAAATGGTCTGAGAAACCCCAAAATGCATTGAGGAACCCCAAATTGGGCTGACGCACCCAAAAATGCACTGAGCGACTCAAAAAATGGATTGAGGAAACCAGAAATGAATTGAGGGAACCAAGAATGGATCGCAGAACCGAAAAATGGATTGAGGAAACCAGAAATATACTG
Source organism: Dromococcyx pavoninus (assembly GCA_033558185.1). Taxonomy (NCBI): domain Eukaryota; kingdom Metazoa; phylum Chordata; class Aves; order Cuculiformes; family Neomorphidae; genus Dromococcyx; species Dromococcyx pavoninus. The sequence continues at coordinate 23,763 of JAUMJL010002103.1, read as the reverse complement.
AGGGAACCAAGAATGGATCGCAGAACCCAAAAATGGATTGAGGAAAGCAAAAATTGGCTGAGGGACCAAAAATGAACTGAAGAACAAAGAATGGGATGAGGGAGCTCAAAAATGGGCTGAGAAAATAAAAAATTGATTGAAGAATCCAAAAATGGGCGGAGGGACCCCGAAATGGACAGAGGAAACCAAAAACAGACTGAGGAAACAAAAAATGAGTTGAGGAATGCAACAATGGATTGAGGAACCCAAAAATGGGCTGAGGGACCCCAAAATGGATTGAGGAATACCAAAATGGGCTGAGGAACCTAAAAATGGATTGAGAAACCTGAAAAAAGAGCCGAAGGAGTCAAGAATAGATTGAGGGACCCAAAAATGCCCCGAGGGACCAAAAATGGGCTGAGCAATCTAAAAATGCATTGCAGAATCCAAAAATGGGCTGAGGGACCAAAAAATAGATTGCGGAAATCCAAAATGGGCTGAGGAACCTAAAAATGGATTGAGAAACCCGAAAAAAGAGCCAAGGGAGTCAAGAATAGATTGAGGGACCCAAAATAGGGCTGCGGAAGTAAAAAATGGATTGAGGAACCCAAAAATTGGCGGAGGGCCCCAAAAATGGACAGAGGAAGACAAAAATAGACAGAGGGACTCCATTCTGGCTTGAGAAACAAAAAAATGGGCTGAGAAACACAAAAATGCCTTGAGCAACCCGAAAATGGGCTGAGGAACCTAAAAATAGATTGAGGAAAGCAAAAATGGTCTGAGAGACCCCAAAATGGCTTGAGAAAGTGAAAACTGAGCTTAAAATTCCAAAAATGGATTGAGGGACCCAAAAATTGGCTGAGGAACAAACAAATGGTTTGAGGAACCCCAAAAAGGGCTGAGGAGCCCAAAAATGGATTGAGAAATCCAAAAACGGGGCCGAGGAAACCAAAAATGGACTGAGGGTCCCAAAAATGGATTGAGAACCCCAAAACGTGATTCAAGAATCCAAAAACGGGCTGAGGGAACTAAAAATGGATTGCACAACCCAAAAATGGACTGAGGGAAGCAAAAATGGGCTGAGGAACCCAAAATTTGGCTGAGAGAGACAAAAATTCATTGAGGAACCCAAAAATGGTCTGAGAAACCCGAAAATGGAATCCAGAACCAAAAATGGGCTGATGTACCCAAAAATGCACTGAGGGACTTAAAAAATGGATTGAGGAAACCAGAAATGTATTGAGGGAACCAAGAATGGATCGCAGAACCCAAAAATGGGTTGAGGAAAGCAAAAATTGGCTGAAGGACCAAAAATGAACTGAGGGACCAAAAATGGGATGAGGGAGCTCTGAAATGGGATGAGAAACCTAAAAATGGGCTGGGAAACCCAAAAATTCATTGATTGAGGAACCCCAAAAATGGCCTGAGGGGCCTAAAAATAGATTGCAGAACCCAAAAATAGACTGAGGGAAGCAAAAATGGGCTGAGGAACCCAAAATTTGGCTGAGAGACGCAAAACTGGATTGAGGAATTCAAAAATGGTCTGAGAAACCCAAAAATGGATTGAGGAACCCCAAATTGGGCTGACGCACCCAAAAATGCACTGAGCGACTCAAAAAATGGATTGAGGAAACCAGAAATGAATTGAGGAAACCAAGAATGGATCGCAGAACCGAAAAATGGATTGAGGAAACCAGAAATATACTATGGGAACCAAGAATGGATCGCAGAACCCAAAAATGGATTGAGGAAAGCAAAAATTGGCTGAGGGACCAAAAATGAACTGAAGAACAAAGAATGGGATGAGGGAGCTCAAAAATGGGCCGAGAAAATAAAAAATTGATTGAAGAATCCAAAAATGGGCGGAGGGACCCCGAAATGGACAGAGGAAACCAAAAACTAACTGAGGAAACAAAAAATGAGTTGAGGAATGCAACAATGGATTGAGGAACCCAAAAATGGATTGAGGAATACCAAAATGGGCTGAGGAACCTAAAAATGGATTGAGAAACCTGAAAAAAGAGCCGAGGGAGTCAAGAATAGGTTGAGGGACCCAAAAGTGCCCTGAGGGACCAAAAATGGGCTGAGGAATCTAAAAATGCATTGCAGAATCCAAAAATGGGCTGAGGGACCAAAAAATAGATTGCGGAAATCCAAAATGGGCTGAGGAACCTAAAAATGGATTGAGAAACCCGAAAAAAGAGCCAAGGGAGTCAAGAATAGATTGAGGGACCCAAAATAGGGCTGCGGAAGTAAAAAATGGATTGAGGAACCCAAAAATTGGCGGAGGGCCCCAAAAATGGACAGAGGAAGACAAAAATAGACAGAGGGACTCCATTCTGGCTTGAGAAACAAAAAAATGGGCTGAGAAACACAAAAATGCATTGAGCAACCCGAAAATGGGCTGAGGAACCTAAAAATAGATTGAGGAAAGCAAAAATGGTCTGAGAGACCCCAAAATGGCTTGAGAAAGTGAAAACTGAGCTTAAAATTCCAAAAATGGATTGAGGGACCCAAAAATTGGCTGTGGAACAAACAAATGGTTTGAGGAACCCCAGAAAAGGCTGAGGAGCCCAAAAATGGATTGAGAAATCCAAAAACGGGGCCGAGGAAACCAAAAATGGACTGAGGGTCCCAAAAATGGATTGAGAACCCCAAAACGTGATTCAAGTATCCAAAAACGGGCTGAGGGAACTAAAAATGGATTGCACAACCCAAAAATGGACTGAGGGAAGCAAAAATGGGCTGAGGAACCCAAAATTTGGCTGAGAGAGACAAAAATGGATTGAGGAACCCAAAAATGGTCTGAGAAACCCGAAAATGGAATCCAGAACCAAAAATGGGCTGATGTACCCAAAAATGCACTGAGGGACTTAAAAAATGGATTGAGGAAACCAGAAATGTATTGAGGGAACCAAGAATGGATCGCAGAACCCAAAAATGGGTTGAGGAAAGCAAAAATTGGCTGAAGGACCAAAAATGAACTGAGGGACCAAAAATGGGATGAGGGAGCTCTGAAATGGGATGAGAAACCTAAAAATGGGCTGAGAAACCCAAAAATTCATTGATTGAGGAACCCCAAAAATGGCCTGAGGGGCATAAAATAGATTGCAGAACCCAAAAATAGACTGAGGGAAGCAAAAATGCGCTGAGAAACCCAAAATTTGGCTGAGAGACGCAAAAATGGATTGAGAAATTCAAAAATAGAGCCGAGGGAGTCAAGAATAGATTGAGGGACCCAAAAATGCCCTGAGGGACCAAAAATGGTCTGAGGAATCTAAAAATGCATTGCAGAATCCAAAAATGGGCTGAGGGACCAAAAAATAGATTGCGGAAATCCAAAATGGGCTGAGGAACCCAAAAATGGATTGAGAAACCCGAAAAAAGAGCCAAGGGAGTCAAGAATAGATTGAGGGACCCAAAATAGGGCTGCAGAAGTAAAAAATGGATTGAGGAACCCAAAAATTGGCGGAGGGCCCCAAAAATTGGCAGAGGAAGACAAAAATAGACAGAGGGACTCCATTCTGGCTTGAGAAACAAAAAAATGGGCTGAGAAACACAAAAATGCATTGAGCAACCCGAAAATGGGCTGAGGAACCTAAAAATAGATTGAGGAAAGCAAAAATGGTCTGAGAGACCCCAAAATGGCTTGAGAAAGTGAAAACTGAGCTTAAAATTCCAAAAATGGATTGAGGGACCCCAAAAATTGGCTGAGGAACAAACAAATGGTTTGAGGAACCCCAAAAAGGGCTGAGGAGCCCAAAAATGGATTGAGAAATCCAAAAAAGGGGGGCCGAGGAAACCAAAAATGGACTGAGGGTCCCAAAATGGATTGAGAACCCCAAAACGTGATTCAAGAATCCAAAAACGGGCTGAGGGAACTAAAAATGGATTGCACAACCCAAAAATGGACTGAGGGAAGCAAAAATGGGCTGAGGAACCCAAAATTTGGCTGAGAGAGACAAAAATGGATTGAGGAACCCAAAAATGGTCTGAGAAACCCAAAAATGGAATCCAGAACCAAAAATGGGCTGATGTACCCAAAAATGCACTGAGGGACTTAAAAAATGGATTGAGGAAACCAGAAATGTATTGAGGGAACCAAGAATGGATCGCAGAACCCAAAAATGGGTTGAGGAAAGCAAAAATTGGCTGAAGGACCAAAAATGAACTGAGGGACCAAAAATGGGATGAGGGAGCTCTGAAATGGGATGAGAAACCTAATAATGGGCTGAGAAACCCAAAAATTCATTGATTGAGGAACCCCAAAAATGGCCTGAGGGGCCTAAAAATAGATTGCAGAACCCAAAAATAGACTGAGGGAAGCAAAAATGGGCTGAGGAACCCAAAATTTGGCTGAGAGACGCAAAAATGGATTGAGGAATTCAAAAATGGTCTGAGAAACCCCAAAATGGATTGAGGAACCCCAAATTGGGCTGACGCACCCAAAAATGCACTGAGCGACTCAAAAAATGGATTGAGGAAACCAGAAATGAATTGAGGGAACCAAGAATGGATCGCAGAACCCAAAAATGGATTGAGGAAACCAGAAATATACTGAGGGAACCAAGAATGGATCGCAGAACCCAAAAATGGATTGAGGAAAGCAAAAATTGGCTGAGGGACCAAAAATGAACTGAAGAACAAAGAATGGGATGGGGGAGCTCAAAAATGGGCTGAGAAAATAAAAAATTGATTGAAGAATCCAAAAATGGGCGGAGGGACCCCGAAATGGACAGAGGAAACCAAAAACAGACTGAGGAAACAAAAAATGAGTTGAGGAATGCAACAATGGATTGAGGGACCCAAAAATGGATTGAGGAATACCAAAATGGGCTGAGGAACCTAAAAATGGATTGAGAAACCTGAAAAAAGAGCCGAGGGAGTCAAGAATAGATTGAGGGACCCAAAAATGCCCTGAGGGACCAAAAATGGTCTGAGGAATCTAAAAATGCATTGCAGAATCCAAAAATGGGCTGAGGGACCAAAAAATAGATTGCGGAAATCCAAAATGGGCTGAGGAACCCAAAAATGGATTGAGAAACCCGAAAAAAGAGCCAAGGGAGTCAAGAATAGATTGAGGACCCAAAATAGGGCTGCAGAAGTAAAAAATGGATTGAGGAACCCAAAAATTGGCGGAGGGCCCCAAAAATTGGCAGAGGAAGACAAAAATAGACAGAGGGACTCCATTCTGGCTTGAGAAACAAAAAAATGGGCTGAGAAACACAAAAATGCATTGAGCAACCCGAAAATGGGCTGAGGAACCTAAAAATAGATTGAGGAAAGCAAAAATGGTCTGAGAGACCCCAAAATGGCTTGAGAAAGTGAAAACTGAGCTTAAAATTCCAAAAATGGATTGAGGGACCCAAAAATTGGCTGAGGAACAAACAAATGGTTTGAGGAACCCCAAAAAGGGCTGAGGAGCCCAAAAATGGATTGAGAAATCCAAAAAAGGGGGCCGAGGAAACCAAAAATGGACTGAGGGTCCCAAAAATGGATTGAGAACCCCAAAACGTGATTCAAGAATCCAAAAACGGGCTGAGGGAACTAAAAATGGATTGCACAACCCAAAAATGGACTGAGGGAAGCAAAAATGGGCTGAGGAACCCAAAATTTGGCTGAGAGAGACAAAAATGGATTGAGGAACCCAAAAATGGTCTGAGAAACCCAAAAATGGAATCCAGAACCAAAAATGGGCTGATGTACCCAAAAATGCACTGAGGGACTTAAAAAATGGATTGAGGAAACCAGAAATGTATTGAGGGAACCAAGAATGGATCGCAGAACCCAAAAATGGGTTGAGGAAAGCAAAAATTGGCTGAAGGACCAAAAATGAACTGAGGGACCAAAAATGGGATGAGGGAGCTCTGAAATGGGATGAGAAACCTAATAATGGGCTGAGAAACCCAAAAATTCATTGATTGAGGAACCCCAAAAATGGCCTGAGGGGCCTAAAAATAGATTGCAGAACCCAAAAATAGACTGAGGGAAGCAAAAATGGGCTGAGGAACCCAAAATTTGGCTGAGAGACGCAAAAATGGATTGAGGAATTCAAAAATGGTCTGAGAAACCCCAAAATGGATTGAGGAACCCCAAATTGGGCTGACGCACCCAAAAATGCACTGAGCGACTCAAAAAATGGATTGAGGAAACCAGAAATGAATTGAGGGAACCAAGAATGGATCGCAGAACCGAAAAATGGATTGAGGAAACCAGAAATATACTGAGGGAACCAAGAATGGATCGCAGAACCCAAAAATGGATTGAGGAAAGCAAAAATTGGCTGAGGGACCAAAAATGAACTGAAGAACAAAGAATGGGATGGGGGAGCTCAAAAATGGGCTGAGAAAATAAAAAATTGATTGAAGAATCCAAAAATGGGCGGAGGGACCCCGAAATGGACAGAGGAAACCAAAAACAGACTGAGGAAACAAAAAATGAGTTGAGGAATGCAACAATGGATTGAGGAACCCAAAAATGGATTGAGGAATACCAAAATGGGCTGAGGAACCTAAAAATGGATTGAGAAACCTGAAAAAAGAGCCGAGGGAGTCAAGAATAGATTGAGGGACCCAAAAATGCCCTGAGGGACCAAAAATGGGCTGAGGAATCTAAAAATGCATTGCAGAATCCAAAAATGGGCTGAGGGACCAAAAAATAGATTGCGGAAATCCAAAATGGGCTGAGGAACCTAAAAATGGATTGAGAAACCCGAAAAAAGAGCCAAGGGAGTCAAGAATAGATTGAGGGACCCAAAATAGGGCTGCAGAAGTAAAAAATGGATTGAGGAACCCAAAAATTGGCGGAGGGCCCCAAAAATTGGCAGAGGAAGACAAAAATAGACAGAGGGACTCCATTCTGGCTTGAGAAACAAAAAAATGGGCTGAGAAACACAAAAATGCATTGAGCAACCCGAAAATGGGCTGAGGAACCTAAAAATAGATTGAGGAAAGCAAAAATGGTCTGAGAGACCCCAAAATGGCTTGAGAAAGTGAAAACTGAGCTTAAAATTCCAAAAATGGATTGAGGGACCCAAAAATTGGCTGAGGAACAAACAAATGGTTTGAGGAACCCCAAAAAGGGCTGAGGAGCCCAAAAATGGATTGAGAAATCCAAAAAAAGGGGCCGAGGAAACCAAAAATGGACTGAGGGTCCCAAAAATGGATTGAGAACCCCAAAACGTGATTCAAGAATCCAAAAACGGGCTGAGGGAACTAAAAATGGATTGCACAACCCAAAAATGGACTGAGGGAAGCAAAAATGGGCTGAGGAACCCAAAATTTGGCTGAGAGAGACAAAAATGGATTGAGGAACCCAAAAATGGTCTGAGAAACCCAAAAATGGAATCCAGAACCAAAAATGGGCTGATGTACCCAAAAATGCACTGAGGGACTTAAAAAATGGATTGAGGAAACCAGAAATGTATTGAGGGAACCAAGAATGGATCGCAGAACCCAAAAATGGGTTGAGGAAAGCAAAAATTGGCTGAAGGACCAAAAATGAACTGAGGGACCAAAAATGGGATGAGGGAGCTCTGAAATGGGATGAGAAACCTAATAATGGGCTGAGAAACCCAAAAATTCATTGATTGAGGAACCCCAAAAATGGCCTGAGGGGCCTAAAAATAGATTGCAGAACCCAAAAATAGACTGAGGGAAGCAAAAATGGGCTGAGGAACCCAAAATTTGGCTGAGAGACGCAAAACTGGATTGAGGAATTCAAAAATGGTCTGAGAAACCCCAAAATGGATTGAGGAACCCCAAATTGGGCTGACGCACCCAAAAATGCACTGAGCGACTCAAAAAATGGATTGAGGAAACCAGAAATGAATTGAGGGAACCAAGAATGGATCGCAGAACCCAAAAATGGATTGAGGAAACCAGAAATATACTGAGGGAACCAAGAATGGATCGCAGAACCCAAAAATGGATTGAGGAAAGCAAAAATTGGCTGAGGGACCAAAAATGAACTGAAGAACAAAGAATGGGATGGGGGAGCTCAAAAATGGGCTGAGAAAATAAAAAATTGATTGAAGAATCCAAAAATGGGCGGAGGGACCCCGAAATGGACAGAGGAAACCAAAAACAGACTGAGGAAACAAAAAATGAGTTGAGGAATGCAACAATGGATTGAGGGACCCAAAAATGGATTGAGGAATACCAAAATGGGCTGAGGAACCTAAAAATGGATTGAGAAACCTGAAAAAAGAGCCGAGGGAGTCAAGAATAGATTGAGGGACCCAAAAATGCCCTGAGGGACCAAAAATGGGCTGAGGAATCTAAAAATGCATTGCAGAATCCAAAAATGGGCTGAGGGACCAAAAAATAGATTGCGGAAATCCAAAATGGGCTGAGGAACCCAAAAATGGATTGAGAAACCCGAAAAAAGAGCCAAGGGAGTCAAGAATAGATTGAGGGACCCAAAATAGGGCTGCGGAAGTAAAAAATGGATTGAGGAACCCAAAAATTGGCGGAGGGCCCCAAAAATTGGCAGAGGAAGACAAAAATAGACAGAGGGACTCCATTCTGGCTTGAGAAACAAAAAAATGGGCTGAGAAACACAAAAATGCATTGAGCAACCCGAAAATGGGCTGAGGAACCTAAAAATAGATTGAGGAAAGCAAAAATGGTCTGAGAGACCCCAAAATGGCTTGAGAAAGTGAAAACTGAGCTTAAAATTCCAAAAATGGATTGAGGGACCCAAAAATTGGCTGAGGAACAAACAAATGGTTTGAGGAACCCCAAAAAGGGCTGAGGAGCCCAAAAATGGATTGAGAAATCCAAAAAAGGGGGCCGAGGAAACCAAAAATGGACTGAGGGTCCCAAAAATGGATTGAGAACCCCAAAACGTGATTCAAGAATCCAAAAACGGGCTGAGGGAACTAAAAATGGATTGCACAACCCAAAAATGGACTGAGGGAAGCAAAAATGGGCTGAGGAACCCAAAATTTGGCTGAGAGAGACAAAAATGGATTGAGGAACCCAAAAATGGTCTGAGAAACCCAAAAATGGAATCCAGAACCAAAAATGGGCTGATGTACCCAAAAATGCACTGAGGGACTTAAAAAATGGATTGAGGAAACCAGAAATGTATTGAGGGAACCAAGAATGGATCGCAGAACCCAAAAATGGCTTGAGGAAAGCAAAAATTGGCTGAAGGACCAAAAATGAACTGAGGGACCAAAAATGGGATGAGGGAGCTCTGAAATGGGATGAGAAACCTAATAATGGGCTGAGAAACCCAAAAATTCATTGATTGAGGAACCCCAAAAATGGCCTGAGGGGCCTAAAAATAGATTGCAGAACCCAAAAATAGACTGAGGGAAGCAAAAATGGGCTGAGGAACCCAAAATTTGGCTGAGAGACGCAAAAATGGATTGAGGAATTCAAAAATGGTCTGAGAAACCCCAAAATGGATTGAGGAACCCCAAATTGGGCTGACGCACCCAAAAATGCACTGAGCGACTCAAAAAATGGATTGAGGAAACCAGAAATGAATTGAGGGAACCAAGAATGGATCGCAGAACCCAAAAATGGATTGAGGAAACCAGAAATATACTGAGGGAACCAAGAATGGATCGCAGAACCCAAAAATGGATTGAGGAAAGCAAAAATTGGCTGAGGGACCAAAAATGAACTGAAGAACAAAGAATGGGATGGGGGAGCTCAAAAATGGGCTGAGAAAATAAAAAATTGATTGAAGAATCCAAAAATGGGCGGAGGGACCCCGAAATGGACAGAGGAAACCAAAAACAGACTGAGGAAACAAAAAATGAGTTGAGGAATGCAACAATGGATTGAGGAACCCAAAAATGGATTGAGGAATACCAAAATGGGCTGAGGAACCTAAAAATGGATTGAGAAACCTGAAAAAAGAGCCGAGGGAGTCAAGAATAGATTGAGGGACCCAAAAATGCCCTGAGGGACCAAAAATGGGCTGAGGAATCTAAAAATGCATTGCAGAATCCAAAAATGGGCTGAGGGACCAAAAAATAGATTGCGGAAATCCAAAATGGGCTGAGGAACCTAAAAATGGATTGAGAAACCCGAAAAAAGAGCCAAGGGAGTCAAGAATAGATTGAGGGACCCAAAATAGGGCTGCAGAAGTAAAAAATGGATTGAGGAACCCAAAAATTGGCGGAGGGCCCCAAAAATTGGCAGAGGAAGACAAAAATAGACAGAGGGACTCCATTCTGGCTTGAGAAACAAAAAAATGGGCTGAGAAACACAAAAATGCATTGAGCAACCCGAAAATGGGCTGAGGAACCTAAAAATAGATTGAGGAAAGCAAAAATGGTCTGAGAGACCCCAAAATGGCTTGAGAAAGTGAAAACTGAGCTTAAAATTCCAAAAATGGATTGAGGGACCCAAAAATTGGCTGAGGAACAAACAAATGGTTTGAGGAACCCCAAAAAGGGCTGAGGAGCCCAAAAATGGATTGAGAAATCCAAAAAAAGGGGCCGAGGAAACTAAAAATGGACTGAGGGTCCCAAAAATGGATTGAGAACCCCAAAACGTGATTCAAGAATCCAAAAACGGGCTGAGGGAACTAAAAATGGATTGCACAACCCAAAAATGGACTGAGGGAAGCAAAAATGGGCTGAGGAACCCAAAATTTGGCTGAGAGAGACAAAAATGGATTGAGGAACCCAAAAATGGTCTGAGAAACCCGAAAATGGAATCCAGAACCAAAAATGGGCTGATGTACCCAAAAATGCACTGAGGGACTTAAAAAATGGATTGAGGAAACCAGAAATGTATTGAGGGAACCAAGAATGGATCGCAGAACCCAAAAATGGGTTGAGGAAAGCAAAAATTGGCTGAAGGACCAAAAATGAACTGAGGGACCAAAAATGGGATGAGGGAGCTCTGAAATGGGATGAGAAACCTAATAATGGGCTGAGAAACCCAAAAATTCATTGATTGAGGAACCCCAAAAATGGCCTGAGGGGCCTAAAAATAGATTGCAGAACCCAAAAATAGACTGAGGGAAGCAAAAATGGGCTGAGGAACCCAAAATTTGGCTGAGAGACGCAAAAATGGATTGAGGAATTCAAAAATGGTCTGAGAAACCCCAAAATGGATTGAGGAACCCCAAATTGGGCTGACGCACCCAAAAATGCACTGAGCGACTCAAAAAATGGATTGAGGAAACCAGAAATGAATTGAGGGAACCAAGAATGGATCGCAGAACCGAAAAATGGATTGAGGAAACCAGAAATATACTGAGGGAACCAAGAATGGATCGCAGAACCCAAAAATGGATTGAGGAAAGCAAAAATTGGCTGAGGGACCAAAAATGAACTGAAGAACAAAGAATGGGATGGGGGAGCTCAAAAATGGGCTGAGAAAATAAAAAATTGATTGAAGAATCCAAAAATGGGCGGAGGGACCCCGAAATGGACAGAGGAAACCAAAAACAGACTGAGGAAACAAAAAATGAGTTGAGGAATGCAACAATGGATTGAGGGACCCAAAAATGGATTGAGGAATACCAAAATGGGCTGAGGAACCTAAAAATGGATTGAGAAACCTGAAAAAAGAGCCGAGGGAGTCAAGAATAGATTGAGGGACCCAAAAATGCCCTGAGGGACCAAAAATGGGCTGAGGAATCTAAAAATGCATTGCAGAATCCAAAAATGGGCTGAGGGACCAAAAAATAGATTGCGGAAATCCAAAATGGGCTGAGGAACCCAAAAATGGATTGAGAAACCCGAAAAAAGAGCCGAGGGAGTCAAGAATAGATTGAGGGACCCAAAATAGGGCTGCAGAAGTAAAAAATGGATTGAGGAACCCAAAAATTGGCGGAGGGCCCCAAAAATTGGCAGAGGAAGACAAAAATAGACAGAGGGACTCCATTCTGGCTTGAGAAACAAAAAAATGGGCTGAGAAACACAAAAATGCATTGAGCAACCCGAAAATGGGCTGAGGAACCTAAAAATAGATTGAGGAAAGCAAAAATGGTCTGAGAGACCCCAAAATGGCTTGAGAAAGTGAAAACTGAGCTTAAAATTCCAAAAATGGATTGAGGGACCCAAAAATTGGCTGAGGAACAAACAAATGGTTTGAGGAACCCCAAAAAGGGCTGAGGAGCCCAAAAATGGATTGAGAAATCCAAAAAAGGGGGCCGAGGAAACCAAAAATGGACTGAGGGTCCCAAAAATGGATTGAGAACCCCAAAACGTGATTCAAGAATCCAAAAACGGGCTGAGGGAACTAAAAATGGATTGCACAACCCAAAAATGGACTGAGGGAAGCAAAAATGGGCTGAGGAACCCAAAATTTGGCTGAGAGAGACAAAAATGGATTGAGGAACCCAAAAATGGTCTGAGAAACCCAAAAATGGAATCAGAACCAAAAATGGGCTGATGTACCCAAAAATGCACTGAGGGACCTAAAAAATGGATTGAGGAAACCAGAAATGTATTGAGGGAACCAAGAATGGATCGCAGAACCCAAAAATGGGTTGAGGAAAGCAAAATTGGCTGAAGGACCAAAAATGAACTGAGGGACCAAAAATGGGATGAGGGAGCTCTGAAATGGGATGAGAAACCTAAAAATGGGCTGAGAAACCCAAAAATTCATTGATTGAGGAACCCCAAAAATGGCCTGAGGGGCCTAAAAATAGATTGCAGAACCCAAAAATAGACTGAGGAAGCAAAAATGGGCTGAGGAACCCAAAATTTGGCTGAGAGACGCAAAAATGGATTGAGGAATTCAAAAATGGTCTGAGAAACCCCAAAATGGATTGAGGAATCCCAAATTGGGCTGACGCACCCAAAAATGCACTGAGCGACTCAAAAAATGGATTGAGGAAACCAGAAATGAATTGAGGGAACCAAGAATGGATCGCAGAACCGAAAAATGGATTGAGGAAACCAGAAATATACTGAGGGAACCAAGAATGGATCGCAGAACCCAAAAATGGATTGAGGAAAGCAAAAATTGGCTGAGGGACCAAAAATGAACTGAAGAACAAAGAATGGGATGGGGGAGCTCAAAAATGGGCTGAGAAAATAAAAAATTGATTGAAGAATCCAAAAATGGGCGGAGGGACCCCGAAATGGACAGAGGAAACCAAAAACAGACTGAGGAAACAAAAAATGAGTTGAGGAATGCAACAATGGATTGAGGGACCCAAAAATGGATTGAGGAATACCAAAATGGGCTGAGGAACCTAAAAATGGATTGAGAAACCTGAAAAAAGAGCCGAGGGAGTCAAGAATAGATTGAGGGACCCAAAAATGCCCTGAGGGACCAAAAATGGGCTGAGGAATCTAAAAATGCATTGCAGAATCCAAAAATGGGCTGAGGGACCAAAAAATAGATTGCGGAAATCCAAAATGGGCTGAGGAACCCAAAAATGGATGAGAAACCCGAAAAAAGAGCCAAGGGAGTCAAGAATAGATTGAGGGACCCAAAATAGGGCTGCGGAAGTAAAAAATGGATTGAGGAACCCAAAAATTGGCGGAGGGCCCCAAAAATGGACAGAGGAAGACAAAAATAGACAGAGGGACTCCATTCTGGCTTGAGAAACAAAAAAATGGGCTGAGAAACACAAAAATGCATTGAGCAACCCAAAAATGGGCTGAGGAACCTAAAAATAGATTGAGGAAAGCAAAAATGGTCTGAGAGACCCCAAAATGGCTTGAGAAAGTGAAAACTGAGCTTAAAATTCCAAAAATGGATTGAGGGACCAAAAATTGGCTGTGGAACAAACAAATGGTTTGAGGAACCCCAAAAAAGGCTGAGGAGCCCAAAAATGGATTGAGAAATCCAAAAAGAGGGCCGAGGAAACCAAAAATGGACTGAGGGTCCCAAAAATGGACTGAGAACCCCAAAACGTGATTCAAGAATCCAAAAACGGGCTGAGGGAACTAAAAATGGATTGCACAACCCAAAAATGGACTGAGGGAAGCAAAAATGGGCTGAGGAACCCAAAAATGGATTGAGAAACCCGAAAAAAGAGCCAAGGGAGTCAAGAATAGATTGAGGGACCCAAAATAGGGCTGCGGAAGTAAAAATGGATTGAGGAACCCAAAAATTGGCGGAGGGCCCCAAAAATGGACAGAGGAAGACAAAAATAGACAGAGGGGACTCCATTCTGGCTTGAGAAACAAAAAAATGGGCTGAGAAACACAAAAATGCATTGAGCAACCCGAAAATGGGCTGAGGAACCTAAAAATAGATTGAGGAAAGCAAAAATGGTCTGAGAGACCCCAAAATGGCTTGAGAAAGTGAAAACTGAGCTTAAAATTCCCAAAATGGATTGAGGGACCCAAAAATTGGCTGTGGAACAAACAAATGGTTTGAGGAACCCCAAAAAAGGCTGAGGAGCCCAAAAATGGATTGAGAAATCCAAAAAGAGGGCCGAGGAAACCAAAAATGGACTGAGGGTCCCAAAAATGGACTGAGAACCCCAAAACGTGATTCAAGAATCCAAAAACGGGCTGAGGGAACTAAAAATGGATTGCACAACCCAAAAATGGACTGAGGGAAGCAAAAATGGGCTGAGGAACCCAAAATTTGGCTGAGAGAGACAAAAATGGATTGAGGAACCCAAAACTGGTCTGAGAAACCCGAAAATGGAATCCAGAACCAAAAATGGGCTGATGTACCCAAAAATGCACTGAGGGACTTAAAAAATGGATTGAGGAAACCAGAAATGTATTGAGGAACCAAGAATGGATCGCAGAACCGAAAAATGGGTTGAGGAAAGCAAAAATTGGCTGAAGGACCAAAAATGAACTGAGGGACCAAAAATGGGATGAGGGAGCTCTGAAATGGGATGAGAAACCTAAAAATGGGCTGAGAAACCCAAAAATTCATTGATTGAGGAACCCCAAAAATGGCCTGAGGGGCCTAAAAATAGATTGCAGAACCCAAAAATAGACTGAGGGAAGCAAAAATGGGCTGAGGAACCCAAAATTTGGCTGAGAGACGCAAAAATGGATTGAGGAATTCAAAAATGGTCTGAGAAACCCCAAAATGGATTGAGGAACCCCAAATTGGGCTGACGCACCCAAAAATGCACTGAGCGACTCAAAAAATGGATTGAGGAAACCAGAAATGAATTGAGGGAACCAAGAATGGATCGCAGAACCGAAAATGGATTGAGGAAACCAGAAATATACTGAGGGAACCAAGAATGGATCGCAGAACCCAAAAATGGATTGAGGAAAGCAAAAATTGGCTGAGGGACCAAAAATGAACTGAAGAACAAAGAATGGGATGAGGGAGCTCAAAAATGGGCTGAGAAAATAAAAAATTGATTGAAGAATCCAAAAATGGGCGGAGGGGCCCCGAAATGGACAGAGGAAACCAAAAACAGACTGAGGAAACAAAAAATGAGTTCAGGAATGCAACAATGGATTGAGGAACCCAAAAATGGGCTGAGGACCCAAAAATGGATTGAGGAATACCAAAATGGGCTGAGGAACCTAAAAATGGATTGAGAAACCTGAAAAAAGGGCCGAGGGAGTCAAGAATAGATTGAGGGGACCCAAAAATGCCCTGAGGGACCAAAAATGGGCTGAGGAATCTAAAAATGCATTGCAGAATCCAAAAATGGGCTGAGGGACCAAAAAATAGATTGCGGAAATCCAAAATGGGCTGAGGAACCTAAAAATGGATTGTGAAACGCGAAAAAAGAGCCAAGGGAGTCAAGAATAGATTGAGGGACCCAAAATAGGGCTGCGGAAGTAAAAAATGGATTGAGGAACCCAAAAATTGGCGGAGGGCCCCAAAAATGGACAGAGGAAGACAAAAATAGACAGAGGGACTCCATTCTGGCTTGAGAAACAAAAAAATGGGCTGAGAAACACAAAAATGCATTGAGCAACCCGAAAATGGGCTGAGGAACCTAAAAATAGATTGAGGAAAGCAAAAATGGTCTGAGAGACCCCAAAATGGCTTGAGAAAGTGAAAACTGAGCTTAAAATTCCCAAAATGGATTGAGGGACCCAAAAATTGGCTGTGGAACAAACAAATGGTTTGAGGAACCCCAAAAAAGGCTGAGGAGCCCAAAAATGGATTGAGAAATCCAAAAACGGGGCCGAGGAAACCAAAAATGGACTGAGGGTCCCAAAAATGGATTGAGAACCCCAAAACGTGATTCAAGAATCCAAAAACGGGCTGAGGGAACTAAAAATGGATTGCACAACCCAAAAATGGACTGAGGGAAGCAAAAATGGGCTGAGGAACCCAAAATTTGGCTGAGAGAGACAAAAATGGATTGAGGAACCCAAAAATGGTCTGAGAAACCCAAAAATGGAATCCAGAACCAAAAATGGGCTGATGTACCCAAAAATGCACTGAGGGACTTAAAAAATGGATTGAGGAAACCAGAAATGTATTGAGGGAACCAAGAATGGATCGCAGAACCCAAAAATGGGTTGAGGAAAGCAAAAATTGGCTGAAGGACCAAAAATGAACTGAGGGACCAAAAATGGGATGAGGGAGCTCTGAAATGGGATGAGAAACCTAATAATGGGCTGAGAAACCCAAAAATTCATTGATTGAGGAACCCCAAAAATGGCCTGAGGGGCCTAAAAATAGATTGCAGAACCCAAAAATAGACTGAGGGAAGCAAAAATGGGCTGAGGAACCCAAAATTTGGCTGAGAGACGCAAAAATGGATTGAGGAATTCAAAAATGGTCTGAGAAACCCCAAAATGGATTGAGGAACCCCAAATTGGGCTGACGCACCCAAAAATGCACTGAGCGACTCAAAAAATGGATTGAGGAAACCAGAAATGAATTGAGGGAACCAAGAATGGATCGCAGAACCGAAAAATGGATTGAGGAAACCAGAAATATACTGAGGGAACCAAGAATGGATCGCAGAACCCTAAAATGGGTTGAGGAAAGCAAAAATTGGCTGAAGGACCAAAAATGAACTGAGGGACAAAAAATGGGATGAGGGAGCTCTGAAATGGGATGAGAAACCTAAAAATGGGCTGAGAAACCCAAAAATTCATTGATTGAGGAACCCCAAAAATGGCCTGAGGGGCCTAAAAATAGATTGCAGAACCCAAAAATAGACTGAGGGAAGCAAAAATGGGCTGAGGAACCCAAAATTTGGCTGAGAGACGCAAAAATGGATTGAGGAATTCAAAAATGGTCTGAGAAACCCAAAAATGGATTGAGGAACCCCAAATTGGGCTGACGCACCCAAAAATGCACTGAGCGACTCAAAAAATGGATTGAGGAAACCAGAAATGAATTGAGGGAACCAAGAATGGACCGCAGAACCGAAAAATGGATTGAGGAAACCAGAAATATACTGAGGGAACCAAGAATGGATCGCAGAACCCAAAAATGGATTGAGGAAATCAAAAATTGGCTGAGGGACCAAAAATGAACTGAAGAACAAAGAATGGGATGAGGGAGCTCAAAAATGGGCTGAGAAAATAAAAAATTGATTGAAGAATCCAAAAATGGGCGGAGGGACCCCGAAATGGACAGAGGAAACCAAAAACAGACTGAGGAAACAAAAAATGAGTTGAGGAACCCAACAATGGATTGAGGGACCCAAAAATGGATTGAGGAATACCAAAATGGGCTGAGGAACCTAAAAATGGATTGAGAAACCTGAAAAAAGAGCCGAGGGAGTCAAGAATAGATTGAGGGACCCAAAAATGCCCTGAGGGACCAAAAATGGGCTGAGGAATCTAAAAATGCATTGCAGAATCCAAAAATGGGCTGAGGGACCAAAAATAGATTGCGGAAATCCAAAATGGGCTGAGGAACCTAAAAATGGATTGAGAAACCCGAAAAAAGAGCCAAGGGAGTCAAGAATAGATTGAGGGACCCAAAATAGGGCTGCGGAAGTAAAAAATGGATTGAGGAACCCAAAAATTGGCGGAGGGCCCCAAAAATGGACAGAGGAAGACAAAAATAGACAGAGGGACTCCATTCTGGCTTGAGAAACAAAAAAATGGGCTGAGAAACACAAAAATGCATTGAGCAACCTGAAAATGGGCTGAGGAACCTAAAAATAGATTGAGGAAAGCAAAAATGGTCTGAGAGACCCCAAAATGGCTTGAGAAAGTGAAAACTGAGCTTAAAATTCCCAAAATGGATTGAGGGACCCAAAAATGGCTGAGGAACAAACAAATGGTTTGAGGAACCCCAAAAAGGGCTGAGGAGCCCAAAAATGGATTGAGAAATCCAAAAAGGGGGTCGAGGAAACCAAAAATGGACTGAGGGTCCCCAAAATGGATTGAGAACCCCAAAACGTGATTCAAGAATCCAAAAACGGGCTGAGGGAACTAAAAATGGATTGCACAACCCAAAAATGGACTGAGGGAAGCAAAAATGGGCTGAGGAACCCAAATTTGGCTGAGAGAGACAAAAATGGATTGAGGAACCCAAAAATGGTCTGAGAAACCCGAAAATGGAATCCAGAACCAAAAATGGGCTGATGTACCCAAAAATGCACTGAGGGACTTAAAAAATGGATTGAGGAAACCAGAAATGTATTGAGGGAACCAAGAATGGATCGCAGAACCCAAAAATGGGTTGAGGAAAGCAAAAATTGGCTGAAGGACCAAAAATGAACTGAGGGACCAAAAATGGGATGAGGGAGCTCTGAAATGGGATGAGAAACCTAAAAATGGGCTGAGAAACCCAAAAATTCATTGATTGAGGAACCCCAAAAATGGCCTGAGGGGCCTAAAAATAGATTGCAGAACCCAAAAATAGACTGAGGGAAGCAAAAATGGGCTGAGGAACCCAAAATTTGGCTGAGAGACGCAAAAATGGATTGAGGAATTCAAAAATGGTCTGAGAAACCCCAAAATGGATTGAGGAATCCCAAATTGGGCTGACGCACCCAAAAATGCACTGAGCGACTCAAAAAATGGATTGAGGAAACCAGAAATGAATTGAGGGAACCAAGAATGGATCGCAGAACCCAAAAATGGATTGAGGAAACCAGAAATATACTGAGGGAACCAAGAATGGATCGCAGAACCCAAAAATGGATTGAGGAAAGCAAAATTGGCTGAGGGACCAAAAATGAACTGAAGAACAAAGAATGGGATGAGGGAGCTCAAAAATGGGCTGAGAAAATAAAAAATTGATTGAAGAATCCAAAAATGGGCGGAGGGACCCCGAAATGGACAGAGGAAACCAAAAACAGACTGAGGAAACAAAAAATGAGTTGAGGAATGCAACAATGGATTGAGGGACCCAAAAATGGATTGAGGAATACCAAAATGGGCTGAGGAACCTAAAAATGGATTGAGAAACCTGAAAAAAGAGCCGAGGGAGTCAAGAATAGATTGAAGGACCCAAAAATGCCCTGAGGGACCAAAAATGGGCTGAGCAATCTAAAAATGCATTGCAGAATCCAAAAATGGGCTGAGGGACCAAAACATAGATTGCGGAAATCCAAAATGGGCTGAGGAACCTAAAAATGGATTGAGAAACCCGAAAAAAGAGCCAAGGGAGTCAAGAATAGATTGAGGGACCCAAAATAGGGCTGCGGAAGTAAAAAATGGATTGAGGAACCCAAAAATTGGCGGAGGGCCCCAAAAATGGACAGAGGAAGACAAAAATAGACAGAGGGACTCCATTCTGGCTTGAGAAACAAAAAAATGGGCTGAGAAACACAAAAATGCATTGAGCAACCCGAAAATGGGCTGAGGAACCTAAAAATAGATTGAGGAAAGCAAAAATGGTCTGAGAGACCCCAAAATGGCTTGAGAAAGTGAAAACTGAGCTTAAAATTCCAAAAATGGATTGAGGGACCCAAAAATTGGCTGAGGAACAAACAAATGGTTTGAGGAACCCCCAAAAGGGCTGAGGAGCCCAAAAATGGATTGAGAAATCCAAAAAAGGGGGCCGAGGAAACCAAAAATGGACTGAGGGTCCCAAAAATGTATTGAGAACCCCAAAACGTGATTCAAGAATCCAAAAAACGGGCTGAGGGAACTAAAAATGGATTGCACAACCCAAAAATGGACTGAGGGAAGCAAAAATGGGCTGAGGAACCCAAAATTTGGCTGAGAGAGACAAAAATGGATTGAGGAACCCAAAAATGGTCTGAGAAACCCGAAAATGGAATCCAGAACCAAAAATGGGCTGATGTACCCAAAAATGCACTGAGGGACTTAAAAAATGGATTGAGGAAACCAGAAATGTATTGAGGGAACCAAGAATGGATCGCAGAACCCAAAAATGGGTTGAGGAAAGCAAAAATTGGCTGAAGGACCAAAAATGAACTGAGGGACCAAAAATGAGATGAGGGAGCTCTGAAATGGGATGAGAAACCTAAAAATGGGCTGAGAAACCCAAAAATTCATTGATTGAGGAACCCCAAAAATGGCCTGAGGGGCCTAAAAATAGATTGCAGAACCCAAAAATAGACTGAGGGAAGCAAAAATGGGCTGAGGAACCCAAAATTTGGCTGAGAGACGCAAAAATGGATTGAGGAATTCAAAAATGGTCTGAGAAACCCAAAAATGGATTGAGGAACCCCAAATTGGGCTGACGCACCCAAAAATGCACTGAGCGACTCAAAAAATGGATTGAGGAAACCAGAAATGAATTGAGGGAACCAAGAATGGATCGCAGAACCCAAAAATGGATTGAGGAAACCAGAAATATACTGAGGGAACCAAGAATGGATCGCAGAACCCAAAAATGGATTGAGGAAAGCAAAAATTGGCTGAGGGACCAAAAATGAACTGAAGAACAAAGAATGGGATGAGGGAGCTCAAAAATGGGCTGAGAAAATAAAAAATTGATTGAAGAATCCAAAAATGGGTGGAGGGACCCCGAAATGGACAGAGGAAACCAAAAACAGACTGAGGAAACAAAAAATGAGTTGAGGAATGCAACAATGGATTGAGGAACCCAAAAATGGATTGAGGAATACCAAAATGGGCTGAGGAACCTAAAAATGGATTGAGAAACCTGAAAAAAGAGCCGAGGGAGTCAAGAATAGATTGAGGGACCCAAAAATGCCCTGAGGAACCAAAAATGGGCTGAGCAATCTAAAAATGCATTGCAGAATCCAAAAATGGGCTGAGGGACTAAAAAATAGATTGCGGAAATCCAAAATGGGCTGAGGAACCTAAAAATGGATTGAGAAACCCGAAAAAAGAGCCAAGGGAGTCAAGAATAGATTGAGGGACCCAAAATAGGGCTGCGGAAGTAAAAAATGGATTGAGGAACCCAAAAATTGGCGGAGGGCCCCAAAAATGGACAGAGGAAGACAAAAATAGACAGAGGGACTCCATTCTGGCTTGAGAAACAAAAAAATGGGCTGAGAAACACAAAAATGCATTGAGCAACCCGAAAATGGGCTGAGGAACCTAAAAATAGATTGAGGAAAGCAAAAATGGTCTGAGAGACCCCAAAATGGCTTGAGAAAGTGAAAACTGAGCTTAAAATTCCAAAAATGGATTGAGGGACCCAAAAATTGGCTGAGGAACAAACAAATGGTTTGAGGAACCCCAAAAAGGGCTGAGGAGCCCAAAAATGGATTGAGAAATCCAAAAAGGGGGTCGAGGAAACCAAAAATGGACTGAGGGTCCCAAAAATGGATTGAGAACCCCAAAACGTGATTCAAGAATCCAAAAACGGGCTGAGGGAACTAAAAATGGATTGCACAACCCAAAAATGGACTGAGGGAAGCAAAAATGGGCTGAGGAACCCAAAATTTGGCTGAGAGAGACAAAAATGGATTGAGGAACCCAAAACTGGTCTGAGAAACCCGAAAATGGAATCCAGAACCAAAAATGGGCTGATGTACCCAAAAATGCACTGAGGGACTTAAAAAATGGATTGAGGAAACCAGAAATGTATTGAGGGAACCAAGAATGGATCGCAGAACCCAAAAATGGGTTGAGGAAAGCAAAAATTGGCTGAAGGACCAAAAATTAACTGAGGGACCAAAAATGGGATGAGGGAGCTCTGAAATGGGATGAGAAACCTAAAAAATGGGCTGAGAAACCCAAAAATTCATTGATTGAGGAACCCCAAAAATGGCCTGAGGGGCCTAAAAATAGATTGCAGAACCCAAAAATAGACTGAGGGAAGCAAAAATGGGCTGAGGAACCCAAAATTTGGCTGAGAGACGCAAAAATGGATTGAGGAATTCAAAAATGGTCTGAGAAACCCCAAAATGGATTGAGGAACCCCAAATTGGGCTGACGCACCCAAAAATGCACTGAGCGACTCAAAAAATGGATTGAGGAAACCAGAAATGAATTGAGGGAACCAAGAATGGATCGCAGAACCGAAAAATGGATTGAGGAAACCAGAAATATACTGAGGGAACCAAGAATGGATCGCAGAACCCAAAAATGGATTGAGGAAAGCAAAAATTGGCTGAGGGACCAAAAATGAACTGAAGAACAAAGAATGGGATGAGGGAGCTCAAAAATGGGCTGAGAAAATAAAAAATTGATTGAAGAATCCAAAAATGGGCGGAGGGACCCCGAAATGGACAGAGGAAACCAAAAACAGACTGAGGAAACAAAAAATGAGTTGAGGAATGCAACAATGGATTGAGGGACCCAAAAATGGATTGAGGAATACCAAAATGGGCTGAGGAACCTAAAAATGGATTGAGAAACCTGAAAAAAGAGCTGAGGGAGTCAAGAATAGATTGAGGGACCCAAAAATGCCCTGAGGGACCAAAAATGGGCTGAGGAATCTAAAAATGCATTGCAGAATCCAAAAATGGGCTGAGGGACCAAAAAATAGATTGCGGAAATCCAAAATGGGCTGAGGAACCTAAAAATGGATTGAGAAACCCGAAAAAAGAGCCAAGGGAGTCAAGAATAGATTGAGGGACCCCAAAATAGGGCTGCGGAAGTAAAAAATGGATTGAGGAACCCAAAAATTGGCGGAGGGCCCCAAAAATGGACAGAGGAAGACAAAAATAGACAGAGGGACTCCATTCTGGCTTGAGAAACAAAAAAATGGGCTGAGAAACACAAAAATGCATTGAGCAACCCGAAAATGGGCTGAGGAACCTAAAAATAGATTGAGGAAAGCAAAAATGGTCTGAGAGACCCCAAAATGGCTTGAGAAAGTGAAAACTGAGCTTAAAATTCCAAAAATGGATTGAGGGACCCAAAAATTGGCTGAGGAACAAACAAATGGTTTGAGGAACCCCAAAAAGGGCTGAGGAGCCCAAAAATGGATTGAGAAATCCAAAAAGGGGGGCCGAGGAAACCAAAAATGGACTGAGGGTCCCAAAAATGGATTGAGAACCCCAAAACGTGATTCAAGAATCCAAAAACGGGCTGAGGGAACTAAAAATGGATTGCACAACCCAAAAATGGACTGAGGGAAGCAAAAATGGGCTGAGGAACCCAAAATTTGGCTGAGAGAGACAAAAATGGATTGAGGAACCCAAAAATGGTCTGAGAAACCCGAAAATGGAATCCAGAACCAAAAATGGGCTGATGTACCCAAAAATGCACTGAGGGACTTAAAAAATGGATTGAGGAAACCAGAAATGTATTGAGGGAACCAAGAATGGATCGCAGAACCCAAAAATGGGTTGAGGAAAGCAAAAATTGGCTGAAGGACCAAAAATGAACTGAGGGACCAAAAATGGGATGAGGGAGCTCTGAAATGGGATGAGAAACCTAAAAATGGGCTGAGAAACCCAAAAATTCATTGATTGAGGAACCCCAAAAATGGCCTGAGGGGCCTAAAAATAGATTGCAGAACCCAAAAATAGACTGAGGGAAGCAAAAATGGGCTGAGGAACCCAAAATTTGGTGAGAGCCGCAATCCATGGTTTGGGATTCTCAAACCA
>JAUMJL010002101.1:0-43964 GCA_033558185.1 Dromococcyx pavoninus | reverse complement strand
CGCCCCTCGAGCGCGCTGATTGGCTGCCGGGCGGTATGGCGCGCTGCGATTGGCTAAACTGCCCGTTAGTCAGGCGGGTGGGGCGGGCGCAGGCACACCGGCTGCGGGAGCGTGCTCCGAAGCCAAGCAGGGTCGGGCCCGTGCGCGGCATGGATGGGAGAACAAGGGTGTGGTGTCTGAGGGGCGGCCAAAAGGAGGTCACGCGTGCCCCTTTTTTTGGCAGAAATGAGCCCCGGTGGCAGATCGTGTTGTCCTGGCGTTAGGATGTGTCTGTTCGTAGTGTTTCCATATCAGCTGGATGATTTTTAAGGTCCCTTCCAATGCAAACCATTCTATGAAAATACACGGTCAGACAGAGCTGGCTTCAAAGCTCCAATTAGCAGAGATTGGGCTGTTGTGAAGTTCATAATATCATTAAAATTATTCCTTGGAAAGTGATAGAATATGCATAAGATTCCTGGCAAAATTTATACACATGCATGTAAGTGGGACACATACTCTGTCCTCAGTTCTTGTCGCATTACACATGCTTGAAGGAAATCATTCTCTCATGCTTCCAGCACTGAAATAAAGGCTGGTGTATCCAGCACCAGCCCTGTCCTCCTCCCAGCATCTCCGGTGGCACCAGGGTGGCAGCGTGGCTGGGTGTGAGTCCTGTGAAAAGTGGTTTCAGTAAAGGATGGGGAACAATGTGATAGAGAACAGCCCTGAGGGGAAAGACTCGGGGTGCTGGGGGAGGAGAAGCTCATCAGGAGTCATCAACGAGCGCTCCCAGCCCAGAAACCAAGGGTGTCCTGGGCTGCACCCAAAGAGTGGGACCAGTGGGGAGGGAGGGGATTCTGCCCCTCTGCTCTGCTGTGGGGAGACCCCACCTGGAGCCCTGTGACCAGTTCTGGAATCCCCAACTTAAGAAGGAGATGGAACTGTTGGAACGGGTCCAGAGGAGGCCACAGAGATGATCTGAGGTCTGGAGCCCCTCTGCTGCGAGGACAGGCTGAGAGAGTTGGGGTTGTTCAGCCTGGAGAAGAGAAGGCTCTGGGGGGACCTTAGAGCAGCCTCCCAGGATTGAAAGGGGCTCCAGGAAAGCTGGGGAGGGGCTTTTTACAAAGGTCTGGAATGATAGAACGAGGGGGAAAGGCTTTATACTGGAAGGGGGAAGATTTAGATTAGACATAAGGAAGAAATTCTTCAGGATGAGGGTGGGGAGGCCCTGGCCCAGGTTGCCCAGAGAAGCTGTGGCTGCCCCATCCCTGGAGGTGTTCAAGGCCAGGTTGGATGGGGCTTTGAGCCCCCTGATCCAGTGGGAGGTGTCCCTGCCCATGACAGGGGGGTTGGAACTGGATGGGCTTTGAGGTCCCTTCCAACCCAACCCATTCCATGATTCTCTGCACCCATCCCATTGTTATCCTAAACACAGCCCTGGCAAAGCTCAGCCAGCCCTGTTTTGTTGTTCAAACAATGTGATGTCTGGAGGTGCAGAATGGTGAAATAAAGACAATGACTCTGGGAAGGAGCAGACACAGCGAGGCAGGGCTTTATCCAGGTAGGAAGGATCAGAAATCCCTAATGCAATCCCTGCCTTACTCCCTGCCTTAATTAACGAGGTGCAGAGCTGCCTCGCTGTGCCTGTGGTTTACAGGAGAATCATAGAATGGTTTGGGTTGGAAGGGACCTTAAAGATCATCCAGTTCCAACCCCAAAGAGGCTTTGTCTTCACTCCCTCTGGCTTTGCATGGAGCAGGGAATGTTGTGTATTTCCAGAGGTTTCCAGAGGTTTTGGACCTTGTGCTTTGCGCACCGGAGCCTCACCGGGCTCCTCTTCCCACTCGCCTGGTGCCTCAGCCGCTGCATCCCGGCCCTGAGGCACAGAGACTGTTGCCTTGAAGAGTTCTTCTCTCTCCTGTCTGGTGACCAAAGGGAATCAAAGGTCGTAGAATCATTTGGTTGGAATAGACCTCTGAGATCACCAAGTCCAACCGTACCTGCCCAATTATTAAACCATGTCCCTCAGGAAATCATCTGCCCACCTTCTAAACACCTCCAGGGATGGTGACTCTGCCACCTCCCTGGGCAGCCTCTGCCACTGCTTGAGAACCCTTTCAGTGAAGAAATTTTTCTTGATGTCGCATCTGAACCTGCTCTGGTGCCACTTGAGGCCATTTCCTCTCATCCCATCACTTGTCACTTGGGAGAAGAGACCAACCCCCACCTCACCACAGCCTCCTTTCAGGCAGTTGGAGACAGTGATGAGGTCTCCCCTCAGCCTTCTCTTCTCCAGGTTAAACAGCCTCAGGTCCCTCATAACCCCTGTTCTCCAGCCCCTTCCCCAGCTCCGTTCCCTTCTCTGGACGCACTCCAGCCCCTCAAGGTCCTTCTTGGAATGAGGGGCCCAGAACTGACCCCAGGATTCAAGGTGCAAGTTTTCAAAGTCACACAAGAAATATCAGAGAGGCTTTTTTATGGCAGTGCAGATGCTGGTTTGCATTTCCTTTGCCTCCCAGCTGTGGCACTGAGGCTCTATAATGGGTTTGGTCAAGCTTGGACAGATTATTCTTGTCTCTGAGTTGATTAGGTTTGTGGAAACCAGAGCCAAGCAGAGAGGAGATGCAGTGCTTAATCACTGTTACTGCCCAGCCCAGCGGGGCAGCCTGGGCGGAGGAGGTCTGGTCTTGAGCCCTTACCATGTCCCAGCATGGGCATCACATCATCTGCAGCCCTGAGGAGTTAAAAAATTCCCTGCCCCAACCAGGGCGAGTGTGGAAGAGGAGCAGTGACAGAATCACAGAATACCCTGAGTTGGAAGGGACCCACAAGGCTCATTGAGTCCAACTCCTGTCCCTGCACAGGACAATCCCAACATTCACACCCTGTGGCTGAGGGCATTGGCCAAATGATTCTGGAATATTGTCAGGCTGTGACTGCTTCCCTGGGGAGCTGTTCCAGGGCTCCACCACCCTCTGGGGGAAGAACCTTCTTCTAATGTCCAACCTCACCCTCCCCTGGCATTCAGGGAGGTGGTGGAGGCCCCAACCCTGGAGACACTCAAGATCAGGTTGGATGGGGCTCTGAGCAACCTGATGGAGTTAAAAATGTCCCTGCTCCTGCAGCAGGGTTGGACTGGATGACCTGTGAAGGTCCCTTCCAACTCAAACAGTTCTATGATTCAGAGAGTTTGGATCACTTGGGAAATCATGTTAAGAGCGTTGCTGATGGGCACGGTGGTAACCAGAGAGGTGCCTGGCAAAACTCCTGTCTCCTCCAAACCCACTGGGGGATCCACCCAAGAGAAAAGAGACCGAGCAGTTGGAAATATGGTGGCTTCTTTCTTAATCCACATCGATTCCATTGGTCTCGTACCGTCGCCTTACGCTGGGAGGGGAGAGCGTTGTAATTCACCCCAAAACCAGGGCAGGGGAAGTGGGTTTGCAGAGTGATGCTGAGAGTCCTGTCCCCTGTCTGTTGAGGTACGTAGAATCATGGAATGGTTTGAGTTGGAAGGGACCTCAAAACCCATCCAGTTCCAACCCCCTGCCATGGGCAGGGACACCTCCCACTGGGTCAGGGGGCTCCAAGCCCCATCCAACCTGGCCTTGAACACCTCCAGGGATGGGGCAGCCACAGCTTCTCTGGGCAACCTGGCCCAGGGCCTCCCCCACCCTCATCCTGAAGAATTTCTTCTTAATGTCTAATCTAAATCTTCCCTCTTCCAGTTTAAAGCCGTTCCCCTTCGTCCCATCACTCCAGGCCCTTGGAAAAAGTCCCTCCCCAGCTTTCCTGGAGCCCCTTTCAGTCCTGGGAGGCTGCTCTAAGGTCTTCCTGGACCTTTCTCTTCTCCAGGCTGAACAACTCCAACTCTCTCAGCTTGTCCTCATGGCAGAGGTGCTCCAGCCCTTGGATCATCTTTGTGGTCTCTTCTGGACCCATTCCAAGAGTTCCATGTCCTTCTTATGTCACTGGGTATCGGCTTGGGGATTTAAAACATAAAACTATTACTTAGCAAGAGCGATGCTTCCTTTCCTTTTAAGGACAGGAAAGAGGAATTGAGTTTCCTCCGCCTCGGTCTCGTGTCAGCCCTGGGAAATGGCTGCACGCTCTCTGCTGTGGCCTGTCCCATTTTTATGTAGAATCATAGCATGTCCTGAGTTGGAAGGGACCCACAAGGCCCATTGAGTCCAACTCCTGTCCCTGCACAGGACACTCCCAACGTTCACACTGTGTGTCTGAGGGTGTTTGACCAAAGGAATATTGTCAGGCTGTGACTGCTTCCCTGGGGAGCTGTTCCAGGGCTCCACCACCCTCTGGGGGAAGAACCTCTTCCCAATATCCAACCCAACCCCCTGTGGTGCCCCAAACTGCCCCCAGTGCTCGAGGTGGGGCCTCCCCAGTGCAGAGCAGAGCGGGACAATCCTCTCCCTCTCCCATCTGCCGATGCCGTGCTGGATGCCCCCCAGGACACAGTTGTCCTCTTGGCTGCCAGGGCACTGCTGGCTCAGGTCCAGCTTGCCCAGGAACCCCAGGTCCCTCTCCCCAGGGCTGCTCTACACACTTCCCTTTGGAGAAGGCTTCTACCGTGTCTCCAGTGTCTGCAGAGGGTTTGTTCCTGCTGTAGATAAAAGACATTGGAAGGGCAAGGACACCTGCACGAGGATCTGCTCCCAGGGTTGCTGAGAGCCCGTTGGGATCCATCAGTTCACAGGCAGTGGTGGGACCAAGGCTTTGAGTTCCAGTCCTGAGAGATGCATCTGTTGTTGGCAAAACCACCTGAAGAAGGAGTTTTGGGTGGGAAAAGTTCCTGGAGGGTCCTGCAGCACAAATTGGATGGAATGTGGGAAAGCAAAGAGGCTTTTCCTGGTGGGACAGTGAGCACGTGCCTGGTTTGGTGATCCCTGCCTGTACTTCATGGAATCAAAGAATCGCCTGGTTGGAAAAGACCTTTGGGATCATTGAGTCCAACCATCCCTGTCCACTACTGAACCGTCCCTGAGAAGCTCATCAACCCATCTTTTAAACACCTCCAGGGATGGAGGCTCCTCCATCTCCCTGGGCAGTCGTTCCAGGGCCCTTTCAGTGAAGAAATTTTTCCTGATGTCCAATCTGAACCTGCCCTGGTGCAACTTGAAGCCATTTCCTCTCATCCCATCTCCTGTCCCTTGGGAGAAGAGCCCAGCACCCACCTCACCACAACCTCCTTTCAGGCAGTTGGAGACAGTGATGAGGTCCTCAGCCTCCTCTTTTCCGGGCTCTTACACCTGAGGGAATGTTCCTGGGACAACCACTGTGCTCCAACACTTGGAATTCATCTTTGGCTGTTGTGTGGAGCTCAACAGTGGGATGCTGAGCTGTGGGACCTGTTCTCCACCATCTGCAGAGCCTCCCTTCTCTCTCCAACCCCTAATGAGCTTACAGCCTAAGCACCGCGCCCGATTAACCCCAGGATTTTCCAGCACCTAAATATGGAGCAGGGATCTGTTCTTTCTCATCCAACACCTTTCAAGGTTGTGCTGTGGAGGAGCTGCAAAAAGCATGAGCCCTTGTCTGAATCCGTGTTTCCAGTTGGGTTTTGAGGAGGAACCAGGAGCGTTTGGTACCCATTGCTGATGTAGGTGGGAGGTGGTCTGAGAGCCCGAGCCTGTGTTTTATTTGCATAATGGAAGATGGGTTTTAATCACTGCAGGGCCTGAACTATGGGAGCCTCCCAGGACTGAAAGGAGCTCCAAGAAAGCTGGGGAGGTCTGGAATGATAGAATGAGGGGCAATGGCTTTAAACTGGAAGGGGGAAGATTTAGGTTAGACATTAGGAAGAAATTCTTCAGGATGAAGGTGTGGAGGCCTTGGCCCACGTTGCCCAGGGAAGCTGTGGCTGCCCCATCCCTGGAGGTGTTCAAGGCCAGGTTGGATGGGGCTTTGAGCCCCTGATCCAGTGGGAGGTGTCCCTGCCCGTGGGGGGTGTAACTGGATGGGCTTTGACGTCCCTTCTAACCCAACCCATTCCATGATTCTAAATTGACTCTAAAATAGCAGAAACCTGAAATTGTTGCTTCTCCAGGATGGATCTTTGGGTTTTCCAGTATTTTCCTTCCCTGGTGACTTCCCTGCTGGGTTGATTTTCATCTCCTGGCTGGAGCAGGGCCCTTCCACCCATCAGAGCACCTGAAAATGCAGAACCTCTTCCTACCTTGTGCCACCCTGATTTCTTCCAGGTCACGGCAGCTTTCCTCATAAATCAGGGAGGCTTTTTCCCGGCTCCTTTAGGGAGCTGATGCGCTGTCGCCTGGGCTGAACTCATTAGCGACAGGCTGAGAGTTCACAGCTCTG
Organism: Dromococcyx pavoninus; assembly: GCA_033558185.1. Classification (NCBI taxonomy): domain Eukaryota; kingdom Metazoa; phylum Chordata; class Aves; order Cuculiformes; family Neomorphidae; genus Dromococcyx; species Dromococcyx pavoninus. The sequence continues at coordinate 37,649 of JAUMJL010002101.1, read as the reverse complement.
ATGGATGAAGCAAAGCGACACCGACTGAATACACAGGGGCTGGGAGGGTTTTGTTTGTCACATCTGACACCCACAGCATCCCAATGTGGAGGTGGCTTAGGAAAATGTGTCCATCTCCTTGGGAAGGGGCTGCTTCCAGCGTCTGCCCTCGGATGTGCTCTCAGCCACTCCTCGTGCCATCGCTTTGTGGTGTTAGAATTGGTATGAAATGAGTTGAATGTGTTTATTGCAGCTCACAGTGGATGGTTTGGCTCATCCCAGGCATGGAAGCAAGATCTGCCAGGTCTTGCTCCTCTGCAAGGAGTTAAAATAAGCTCCGTCGTGCATTTATCACCAAAATCGATAGCGGTGTCGGCACCGCTTTGTCGTAATTACTTTTGCTGTCAGGTTGGAGCTTGTCTCTCCTGGGAGGAGGTGAAGCAGTGGGAGGAGAGGTGAGGGATCCTTCCCAGGGATGCTGAGTCCGTGGGATGCAGCTCCTCCCTCTGCTTCGCTGCAAAGCACTTCTGGAGAATCGTAGAATGCCCCGAGTTGGAAGGGACCCACAAGGCTCATCGAGTCCAACTCCTGTCCCTGCACAGGACACCCCAACATTCACCCCGTGGGGCTGAGGGTCTTGGCCAGATGCTTCTGGAATATTATCAGGCTGAGACTGCTTCCCTGGGGAGCTGTTCCAGGGCTCCACCACCCTTTGGGTGAAGAACCTCTATGAGAAGAGGTGGGGGATCTTCTCCTGGAGCCCCTTTTGCGGAGCAGCTCACACCCTGTGTAACCACTTCTTTCTTCCTTGTATTGGAGAGCAAACACTTTCTGCCTCCCTCCTGCTGATTCACGTGGGGCTCTGCTCATAGACAGGAATATTTTTCCCCAGCAAATGCCATCTGTTGAGGCTTTGTCTAAGGAAAACCTTCCCCAGCTCAGCTTCTCCCTGTCCTACAAACCAGGCGTCTCTGTTCCACAGGGCGACTTCTGCCCATCACATTGGGTTTCTGCACCACGAGTGTCAAAACCCCACTTCTGTCTCCTCTTTCCCCTGGTTTCCAATCTCCCTTCTTGCTCAGCCCAGGGATTTTTTAAACCTTATTCCCCTCTCATCTCTCCCCTTTTCCTGGCATTGCTGAAATAAATGCTTGGATGCTGCTCCAACATATTTTCCAGTCTTTCTTCTTTCCTTTCGCTGCTCCTCCCTCTTCACCGCTATCTTGTGTTTGGGAAAAGACATTGAGCTGGTCCAGGAGCCCCTGGTACTTGGGGGTTTCCAGGCTAGCTGATGGCTTGGACTCAGTCTGGGCAGCTCAGAGCTGTGGGGTTTTCCCTGCTGTGCAAGCAGCAGTCGTTTTGGGGGTGCAGGGAAGGAGACGCCTCTGGATCATAACATAAACAATCATGGAATGATTTGGGTTGGGAGGAACCTCAAAGCCCATCCAGTTCCACCCCCCTGCCATGGGCAGGGACACCTCCCACTGGATCAGGGGGCTCAAAGCCCCATCCAACCTGGCCTTGAACCCCTCCAGGGATGGGGCAGGCAACACTGCTCTGGGCAGCCTCTACCAGTGCTTCTCCACTCCTTCGGTAAAGAAATTTTCCTTGTTATCCAATCCGAGCCTTCGCTGGCACAACTTGAGGCCATTTCCTCTCATCACGTCACTTGGTCCTTGGGAGAAGAGACCAACACCCACAAGCTCCTCTCAAGCAGTTGTAGATAGTGATGAGGACTCCCCTCAGCCTTCTCTTCTCCAGGTTAAACAATCCCAGGTCCCTCAGCCGCTCCCAGAACCCCTGTTCTCCAGCCCCTTCCCCATCTTCATTCCCTTCTCTGGACACTCTCCAACCCCTCAATGTCCTTCTTGGAGTGAGGGGCCCAAAGCTGACCCCAGGATTTGAGGTGTGGTCTCACTAGCACCAAGCACAGGGGGACAATCCCTTCCCTGCTCCTGCTGCCACCCCATGGCTGATCCAAGCCAGGATGCTGGTGGCCTTCTTGGCCACCTGGGCCACTGCTGGCTCATGTTCAGCCACTGTCAGCCAGAACCCTCATGTCCTTCTCTGCCAGGCAGCTCTCCAGCCACTCTTCCCCAAGCCTGGGACTGCACAGGGTTGTTGTGACAACCCCCAAGTGCAGGACCCAGCATTTGGTGCAGCATCCTTGGCCACCAGCCTCTCCTTGGTGCCTGCTATGGCTGTGGTGCCCTTATCTCCATGGCATTTTCTGATCACACATCCAACCCTGGGATCAAAGAGGAGGAAAAACCCTAAGGTGGGCATCGCTGCTGCTCACAGGGTGTGTTTGGACATGTGGGGGTCGAGGAGGGTGATTTAAGGGCAAAGACCTGGTCACCACCACCAGGGGTGGGAGGTGTCAGCGTGGGTCCCCTTTTGAAGCTCACTGCTGGGAGGGTTTCCAGGGAGAGGGCGCGTGGCCATGCACCTTGTGTTCCCCCTCCTGGAGACTTGGACTCAGAGCAGGGAGCTTAGATTTTTTTTGGAAACCCCATAAATATTCTCCTGTAAAAGAAAGGCTCCAGTGATGTTTCTTTTGTTCCCCAGTGGGTTGAGTCCAGCAAATGACAGCGGAGCCAAAAAGAAGAAAAAGAAACTGAAACGGAAGAAAGAGAAAGGAGATCACCCTGACCAGGGGCAGGAACCAGCCATGAAGGTGAGTGACCCCTTCCTGGAGTGGTTTGGGTTGGGAGGGACCTCAAAGCCCATCCAGTTCCACCCCTCCAGGGGGCTCCAAGCCCCATCCAACCTGCCCTTGAACACCTCCAGGGATGGGGCAGCCACCACTGCTCTGGGCAACCTGGGCCAGGTCCTCCCCACCCTCATTGTGAAGAATTTCTTCCTAATGTCCAATCTAAATCTTCCCCCTTCCAATTTAAAGCCATTCCCCTCTGTCCTGTCACTCCAGGCTGTTGGAAAAAGTCCCTCCTGAGCTTTCCTGGAGCCCCTTTCAATCCCGGGAGGCTGCTCTAAGGTCTCCCCAGAGCCTTCTCTTCTCCAGGCTGAACAACCCCAACCCTCCCACCTTGCACAACATCCAGCCCCATCCTGAACCTCTCTGATGTAGCTTAGGTCAAGAGTCTCCCAGTCCTGGTTTTAGACGTTTGGCTGCTCAAAAAACCCCTTAAAGTTTCATTTCCCAGCCTGGCTCTGTGCGTGGGAATTCCCGTTCCTGTGGGAGGTGTTTGCAGAGCAGCCCATGGTAAATGTGGTGCTTGGCTGGATGTCCTGTGCTGTGCTGAAAGGCTCACCCTGGCGCCTCTGATTTATTCTTTCCAGACAGCAGCTGCCTCTTGCAGGCTGGGATCCACCAGGCTGCCCCCTGCCAGCTCCCTGTCCCACCCCCAGCCAGCACAACAAACGCCTTCTCCTACTTGGACAACAGCTGATGTTGTCAGAGTTTTGCTTCATTAACATAAGAACAGCAGCCAGGGCAGAGCAGGGGCTGTTTGACCCCTCTTGGCTTTGCCCAGTCCTGACAAGCAGCTCCTTTGTGAAGGAGCATGGGACACGCAAGGTTTGTCCCTCCCAGCGCTGGAAGTCACCCCTCTTGTCCCCTCTGGGCCAGTGGCAGGGGACAAAGACACAGATCTGCTCATCCCCAGAGGCTCTTTGCTGGCTGATGCCCAGTTCCCATCCAAATATTGCTAATATTTTGTCCTTCTGACTGTAGAGAACATTAAATTGGGGCTTTGAGTGTTTCAGACTTCATCGGGAATCAGGGAGGAGAATTGTGTTGTGGATTCAGCTCAGAGCTGCCAACCCTGCTTGGGGAGGAGGAGGAAAGTGTCAGAGAATCAGAGAATCATGGGATGGTTTGGGTTGGAAGGGACGTCAAAGCCCATCCAGTTCCACCCCCTGCCATGGGCAGGGACACCTCCCACTGGATCAGGGGGCTCCAAGCCCCATCCAACCTGGCCTTGAACATCTCCAGGGATGGGGCAGAACCACTGCTCTGGGCAGCCTGGGCCAGGGCCTCCCCACCCTCATCCTGAAGAGTTTCTACCAAATGTCCAATCTAAATCTCCCCCCTTCCAATTTAAAGCCGTTTCCCCTCGTCCTGTCACTCCAGGCCCTTGTAAAAAGCCCCTCCCCAGCTTTCCTGGAGCCCCTTTTAGTCCTGGGAGGCTGCTCTAAGGTCTCCCCAGAGCCTTCTCTTCCCCAGGCTGAACAACCCCAACTCTCTCAGCCTGTCCTCACAGCAGAGGGGCTCCAGCCCTTGGACCATCTTCATAGCCCTCCTTCACCTTCTCAGCCTCTCCCCGTTGTCCTGGTCCGCAGTGCCCAGAGGCTCCTCTGAAGCTGCAGTTCACAGACTGGATCCAGCTTAGATGGAGTTGGCTGAAGCAGTGAGGGACAAAAGCCACCACAGAAAGCCCCAACCATGGGGTGTGAGTTGACCCAGGGTGTCAGCCAAGGTGAGACAAGGTGTTTGGGCTTGTAGAACCCTCCTTAATGAAGCCTTTGAAGGCACTTCATCAATTCCCTTTGACCCAGGAATGCCTGCAAACCAGGGCAAGGTGTGTGTCAGGCACCTGGTAGAAGGGTTCATCCATCTCATAGAGGGTTCTGAGAGGATCCAGGCTGGGAAATGAGTCCTCTCCCGACTCTCCCTTTCCTTCCAGGATCAGCTTCAGGTTCCCCTAATGAGGAGCTGAAATACAGACCTGGTGGCTCAGTTTACTTATTTTTTCTTTCCACCCTTCTTTTCTGCCCTCAGGTGAGCTCTTTACCTGCTGAGAGGATCCAGGAGATTCAAAAAGCCATCGAGCTCTTCTCTGTAGGTCAAGGCCCTGCCAAAACCATGGAGGAAGCCAGCAAGAGGAGTTACCAATTCTGGGACACGCAGCCAGTACCCAAGCTAGGTACTTACAGCCCCTTGGGAGAAGCATTGTTGTCCCCAGGCTGGGCAAAAAAAGCCCTCAGAGAAGCTGGTCTCTGGCCAGCAAGGAAGTCCCTGGATGGCTCCTCACTGCTGTCCTGGCTGGGGCTTCAAAGGCATCGATGACACTTGACCACCACTCAGCATCATGGACTGAGTGACTGCTGGAGAGCTGTGCAGGCAGCTGGGGGGTCAGGAGGGATGAGGAGCCGTTTCAGACATCTGGTTTGATGTCTCCTGCATTTGGGCATCCTTTTATCTCAGTTTTTAGCCTTTGAATCGGGTCTCCCCAACCCTCTGTACACAAGTTTCCTGTGGGGTGTTGCCAGCCTTCCTCTTGCCAAGTCCTAGAATCGTGGACTCGTTGAGGTTGGAAGAGCCCTCTGAGCTCATCCAGTCCAACCATCAGCCCAAGCCCACTGTGCTGCCCACTGAACCATGTCCCAAAGTGCCACAGCCACACATTCTTTGAACCCCTCCAGGGATGGAGACTCCACCACTGCCCTGGGCAGTTGGTTCCAAGGCTTCACCACTCTGTCAGTAAAGAAATATTTCCTAAGATCCAATCTGAACCTCCCCTGGTGCAACTTGAGGCCATTTCCTCTCACCCTATTGCTTGTTACTTGGGAGAAGAGACCAGCAGAGCTCACCAGCTCTCTCCTTTCTGGGGAGCCTTCCCAGCAAGGTGTCCTTGATGGGGAAGGTGACTCGGGGTGAGATGGGGCCAGCCAGGAAGGGAAGCAGCTCCATGTGCTGAGCTGCCATGTCGTTGGTTTGCTGGGTTCACATCAGTCTTGAACATGCTGGGGGAAGCCCAAACCCATGCTGCTGTGCTGGTCTGAAGATCTCATCCCATCTCTTTGTCCCCTCTTCCTGAGGCAAACAGCCTGGCTCTGCTTCCCAGCTCTAGAGCTTCCTCCAGCCCCTTCTCCTGGTCAGGCTGCATCAAAAGCCATCTGTGAGCTGAAACGAGGCATTTCTCTGCGTGGCAGGAGCTCTTGGAAGCTCAAAAGGTCTGAAAGGAAGAAGGTCAGGCTGCCACGGAGCTGCATGGCTGGAAGGATCTTGTTCCTGAGCTAATTGGAGCAAACCTGGGGTGCCTGGGATTGCTTCATTTGCTCTCTTCTCCCCTGCATCACTCAGCAAAATCCACACAGAACTCAGGACAACCAGAGAATGAGGCCAAACCTGTACTTTCTGAATTTGCCTAAAGCTTGGCCTGGCTTCAGATTGGCTGCTCTGGAGTAATTTTCTTTGTGGGGTTGTGTCTCAACCCCTCTCACTGTGAACACGGTGTGTGATTCCCTCTTGTGTTGTCAGCACAGCCTGAGGCTCTCTCTGGTCTCAAAGACTGTTTGCTGGGAGCAATGAACTCAGCTTTGTGCTGGGAAAGTCACACTGAGACACCCCAGGCAGGGGTTAACCTGAGGTACCAAAGCCTGATCTTGTGTTTGCCCTTTCTTCCAGAGGATTCTGGACATCGAATCATGGAAATGGGTTGGGTTGGAAGGAACCTTAAAGCCCATCCAGTTCCACCCCCCTGCCATGGGCAGGGACACCTCCCACTGGATCAGGGGGCTCCAAGCCCCATCCAACCTGGCCTTGAACACCTCCAGGGATGGGGCAGAACCACTGCTCTGGGCAACCTGGGCCAGGGCCTCCCCACACTCACAGCAAAACATTTCTTTCTAAGATCTCATCTCAATCTCCCCTCTTTCAGCTCCAAATCATTCCCCCTCATCCTATCCCTGCACTCCCTGATCAAGAGCCCCTCCCCAGCTTTCCTGGAGCCCCTTTCAGTCCTGGGAGGCTGCTCTAAGGTCTCCCCAGAGCCTTGCCTTCTCCAGGCTGAACAACCCCAACTCTCTCAGCCTGTCATTGTACGGGAGGTGCTCCAGCCCTTGGATCATCTTTGTGGCCCATGACAGACATCACTTTGGTAGACCCTGAAGGAAGGGTGGAAGACATCTCCTGGGCAAGGAGAAGCACAAACCAACCTGCTCTTCCACACACCAAATTGCTGGCTGCACTCAGCAGCTGATTGCTGGGTCCCTGTGTCTCCCGTGGTCCTTGGTCAGGAGGACGCTCGGGCAGACAGGGTTTCGTACCCAGGGCTGTTTAGGGCTGGGTAACAAAAGTGCTGTGGGATTTTTAGGGGCCAAATCTCAGAGCAGTTCAACACCTGCTCCAAACAGAGAGGATGACCAAGGGTGAGTGTTTCTGGAAGCTGCCCTGGGTGGGTGTGCTGGGGGCAATTCTTGCTCTGGGCTTGTCTTATCGTAGAATCATAGAATGACCTGAGTTGGAAGGGACCCAAAAGCATCATCGAGTCCAACTCCTGTCCCTACACAGGACACTCCCAACACTCACCCCGTGGGGCTGAGGGCATTGGCCAAAGGCTTCTGGAATGCTGCAGACTGGGTGCTGGGACTGCTGCCCTGGGGAGCTGTTCCAGGGCTCCACCACCCCCTGGGGGAAGAAGCTCTTCCCAATATCCAACCCAACATCTTCCTGCCATTCCCTCCAGTCCTATCCCAGGGCACCAGAGAGCAGAGCTCAGCCCCTCTTTCCCCTCCCTCCCTTGGGAGAAGGCAGCAAACAGCTCTGAGACCCCCTCTCAGTCTCCTCCTCTCCAGGATGAACAGACCAAGGGACTTCAGCCTCTCCTCACACACTTCCCCTCCAGACCCTTCCCCAGCCTTGTGCCCTCTGGACACCCTCCAGTGCTTTGATGTCCTTTTTATACTGTCCTTTTTATATATTCTTCACCTCCATTGCCTGGAAACCTTTTCAGTCCCTTTTTAAGGGAATTCCTAATTAGCACCATGTGCTTCTCTTGGCAGCGCTCAAGCGGTGCCGCGGTGTTGACATCCCCGAGAAAGCCGGTGCTTGAACCGACGTCTCTTGGCTGAATCAGGGGCTTTAGGAGTTGGTGGTTGGCCAACAAGAGTTGTCTTGTTTGCTGCAGCTTTTCTTTAAGCACAGGAAACCCTGATCCTTGCCAAATGGCAGCGACCGGCGCTGGCAGGGAGAGAGCGGCATCCGATGGAGCAGCTCATGGGAAGGTGCCGGTCAAGACTGGGATTGTGGGGATGGGGAAGGATAAGGCATCACCTGTGGACCTGGAGGACGTTGCTCTGAGCCATTTGGTCACCTCCTCTCTGCTCTGCCCAGAGGAGTTTAGGTTCCCTGTTCTGACGTCGCACTGACCGCGTGGCACATCGCAAAGCGGATGGGGAAATGCTGATCCCTGGGTGCCCACGCTGGAGATGTGGGGTGGGAGGACACGCTGGGGAGGTGAGGTAGTGCTGGGGAAGTGGGGGCACCAGCTCGAGATGTCTTGGAGGCTTGGTCTCAGACAGCAAAGAGCATCTTCATGGCTCCCTGCTCTCTCTTCCAGGAGAAGTGGTCAACACCCACGGTCCCGTTGAGCCGGACAAAGACAGTATCCGCCAGGAGCCATACACCTTGCCCCAGGGCTTCACCTGGGACGCCCTGGACCTTGGGGACAGAGGCGTGGTGAGTGCAGGCAGCTCAGCACACGTGTGTTGGGAGGGCATCTCTGCTGCACCATCAGCAGTTCCATGCTTGGACTGCCCAGGTTGGTTTTGGGGACGGGAACCTGGATGGTTTTTGGGGTCTGTCACCACACCAAGCAACTCCAGCTCTGTGGTCACATCATCTCCTTAGAGTTAGATGGCTCTGGCTGCCCCCACCGTGCAGGTACCTCTCACCCATCCCATGTTGGCCTGGTTTCATGGAGATGAGCAGGGACTTCTCCACAAGCTCTTTAAGTGTACGGTTGCCTCAAGCCAGGAGTTGTCCCTCCAGATCATGAGCCACCTACCTGGGAGTTTACCTGAGGTCAGCAGGACTTGTCCATGTGTCCTGCTGCTTCCTTACTCCACGGTTCAGGAGCTTGGAGCAGGGGGACCTGTTGGGAGCAGGGACATGGCTGGGTGTGACGGGTCCCACCTCAGTGCAACAGGAGGCTCTGATGGTTGGATAACTCCTGTGACCTGCTTGGTCTCTCCTGCTGTAGCTGAAAGAACTCTACACACTTCTGAACGAGAACTACGTGGAGGACGACGACAACATGTTCCGGTTCGATTACTCTCCCGAGTTCCTGCTGTGGTGAGTGGAGCAGAAGGTGTTGGATGCTGACAAGCCTCAGCCTGGTGACAGAGCTCCAGCTGCCGTTGCTTATCCCATCTCACTTCTTTCTGAAATCTCCATTTCCCCCATCAGGGGACAGGGAAGGATAAGGCAGCACCTGTGGACATGGAGGATGTAGCTCTGAACCGTTTGGTCACCTCCTCTCCGCTCTGCCATGGCCCATGGGTGGTGTCCCAGGGTCACTGTGAGAGGGGTCTCTTGCCCAGCCCTCCTCGCCTCCAGCTTCTTTGAGATATGGGAGCCTGACACTTGCTTCTTTCCCTCTTTGGTTTGATCCCCAAAGTGTCTCTGGAAGTCTTGGTAGCTGAGGAGCTTCCCAGGTGCCCCGGAGATGTAGGATGAAGGTGGCTGCCAGGTGATGTTGCCAGTGATAACACTTGGAGACCTCTTACAGCGGAGCATTTGTGAATCATGGAATGGGTTGGGTTGGAAGGGACCTCAAAGCCCACCCAGTTCCACCCCCTGCCATGGGCAGGGACACCTCCCACTGGATCAGGGGGATCAAAGCCCCATCCAACCTGGCCTTGAACACCTCCAGGGATGGGGCAGCCACCACTGCTCTGGGCAACCTGGGCCAGGGCCTCCCCACCCTCATCCTGAAGAATTTCTTCCTGACATCTAATCTAAATCTCCCCCCTTCCAATTTAAAGCCATTCCCCCTCATCTTGTCAAAAAAGCCCCTTCCCAGCTTCCCTGGAGCCTCTTTCAGTCCTGGGAGGCTGCTCTAAGGTCTCCCCAGAGCCTTCTCTTCTCCAGGCTGAACAACCCCAACTCTCTCAGCCTGTCCTCATGGCAGAGGGGCTCCAGCCCTTGGATCATCTCTGTGGCCTCCTCTGGACCCACTCCAGCATTTCCACATCCTTTCTGTGTTGGGGATTCCAGAACTGGACACAGGGCTCCAGGTGGGGTCTCCCCACAGCAGAGCAGAGGGGTAGAATCCCCTCCCTCCCCCTGCTGGCCATGGTTTTCCTCCCGTGCCACCAATGAGAACTTGCCTTGGCCACAGAGTGCAGGAATTACCCTACATCCCTACAGTCCTACCTTGGCACATCTCTGTCACCCTCTCACCCTCCTGCCTGTGCACCCACGGCGGTGTTGGGCAGTTGGAGCAGGACATGGGTCATCCCAGGGCAGGGTGGGGAGGCAGGAGCTGGTACATGGGGACCTTTAGACATGACTTCTGATGTATCTCTTCTCCAGGGCTCTGCGTCCTCCGGGCTGGTTGCCCCAGTGGCACTGTGGAGTCCGAGTTGTCTCCAGCAAGAAGCTGGTTGGATTTATCAGCGCGATTCCAGCCACCATCCACATCTACGACACGTGAGTGCTGCTCAGCTGTGTTTCTCTGCCTCTTGGTGGCACGTGGGGCTTCCAGGGAGTGCCTGGGAGGTCTGCCTGTGTTGTCCCCCCTGACCAAGCTGTGGAGATGGCACCAAGCTGGGTGGCAGTGTTGGTCTGCTGGAAGGAAGGGAAGGCCCTGCAGAGAGATCTGGACAGGCTGGATCCATGGGCTGAGAACAACGGGATGAGGGTCAACAAGACCAAGGGCCGAGTCCTGCACCTGGGTCGCAACAACCCCAGGCAGCTCCAGGCTTGGGGAACAGTGTCTGGAGAGCTGCCTGGAGGAGAAGGCCCTGGGGGTGTTGGTTGACAGGGGCTGAACATGAGCCAGCAGTGGCCAAGGTGGCCAAGAGGGCCAATGGCATCTTGGCCTGTGTCAGACACAGCGTGGGCAGCAGGAGCAGGGCAGGGATTGTGCCCCTGCACTGGGCACTGGGGAGGCCACACCTCGAGTCCTGGGGTCAGTTCTGGGCCCCTCACTCCAAGAAGGACATTGAGGGGCTGGAGAGTGTCCAGAGAAGGAAATGGAGCTGGGGAAGGGGCTGGAGAACAAGTCCTACGAGGAACGGCTGAGGGACCTGGGGTTGTTTATCCTGGAGAAGAGGAGGCTGAGGGGAGACCTCATCACTGTCTATGGCTGCCTGAAAGGAGGCTGTGGCAGAGCCAGTGTTGATCTCTTCTCTCCAGTGACAGGGGATGGGACAAGGGGAAATGGCCACGAGTTGTGCCAGGGGAGGGTCAGACTGGATATTGGGAAGAATTTCTTTACCAAAGGATGGTCAGGGACTGGCACAGCTGCCCAGGGAGGGGGTTGAGTCACCATCCCTGGAGGGGTTTAAAAGAAGGATAGATGAGTTTTTGAGGGACAGGGTTTAGCAGAGGATGGGTGCGGTTGGACTCGATGATCTCCGAGGTCTTTTCCAACTGGAGGATTCTATAATTCTATGATTCTATGAGATGCTTTGCTGCTTGGAGGAGATTGTGGGGGATGTTTAAGGTGGACAGTGAGTCCTGTGCCAGGACATCTTGTAGTGGCCATGAAGTCTGTTTTCCTCAAAGAGTGAGGTTCAGCATAGAGCTCTGGCTTTCAGAAGACCTCCAGAGCTGGATGGAGATGATTTTCCTTGGAAAAACGTTGGATAACAGCTTAAGGGAGAGTTCTCCAAACCCAACCCTTGCCCTCTGGCCTTCTCTGAGGCTTTGGCTCCTCTTTCTCTCGAAAGGGCTGCAGTAAATAGCCCAGGGCTTTGGAGGGACCCTCCCAGGTCAGGACGGGTCGTGTCTCATGCTCTGCGTTGTTTCTTTCCCAAGAGAGAAGAAGATGGTTGAGATCAACTTCCTGTGCGTCCACAAAAAGCTGCGCTCGAAACGGGTGGCTCCGGTTCTGATCCGCGAGATCACGCGGCGAGTTCACCTGGAGGGGATCTTCCAGGCTGTTTACACTGCAGGAGTGGTGCTGCCAAAGCCTGTGGGGACTTGCAGGTGAGTGGCTGTGGTTCTCCAAAGGGTTTCAGACCTTCCCTTGCCGGGATCCCCTCTGTGGCATCTGTTGGATTCCTCAGGATGGAAGAGTTCACCTCCAGCCCACGTTTCTCCTCCCCAAACCATCATTCCAAGGTTAAGTTCAGTAGCTTTGCTTGATTATAAAAAAAGGAGACTTTGTGCAGCACAAGCATCTCAGGCCACCCTTGTCTTCTCTTCAGGACCCATGGGCTCTTCCCCAGCCAGGGTGATGTTCTCACTTGCCCTCTCATGGCAGCAACGAGAACCTCGTGCCCACGCAGCCATCCCGCTGCCCAAGGACAAGTCTCCCACCACGAGCTGGGGTGGTTCAGCCTGGAGAAGAGAAGGCTCCAAGGAGACCTTAGACCAGCTTCTCCATACTGAAAGGAGCTTCAGGAAAGCTGGGGAGAGGCTCTTGACCAGGAAGTGCAGAAGTAGGACAAGGGGAACGGCTTTAACTTGAAAGGGGGAAGATTTAGATTGGACATTAGGGAGAAATTCTTCGGGATGAGGGTGGGGAGGCCCTGGCCCAGGTTGCCCAGAGCAGTGGTGGCTGCCCCATCCCTGGAGGTGTTCAAGGCCAGGTTGGATGGGGCTTGGAGCCCCCTGATCCAGTGGGAGGTGTCCCTGCCCATGGCAGGGGGGTTGGATCTGGATGGGCTTTGAGGTCTCTTCCCACCCAAACCATTCCTTGGCTCTGTGGTTCCATGAGTGTCTCTCTGCAGGTACTGGCACCGCTCTCTGAATCCTCGGAAACTCATCGAGGTCAAGTTTTCCCACCTGAGCAGGAACATGACTATGCAACGCACCATGAAGCTTTACCGGTTGCCCGAGGTGGGTGCCAACAGGGCAGAGCTCACAAATTGCTCCTCTTTGAGCAAGGGGTGAGGCTGGAAGCTGGAAACACAAACACCTTGGCTGAGGTGGAGTCCTCTGCCTGGAGAGCTGGGGTTGGTTTCGTGGAGTAAATGACTCGGTTGAGCCATTGAATTTATTTAATCTTTATTTATTTTTGCCTCGGCACCTGCATTTTAAGGGCAAATTCTTGCAGCTAGAGGACCCTGTGAGCTTTTGTTTCGTGGTGAGTCATAGCCAGTCCTCCTGGTAAAACGAGAATGCAGATATGACAGCCTTCATCTGTCCAAACATGGCCTTGGAGTGACCTTGAACTGGGTTAATCCCTCGTTCTTCACTCAAACTGATCGGTTCTGGCACTGCTGTTGTCCTGCTGGGGAAATTCCCCAGCTGGATATGGAAGAAATGACAAACAAAGCATTAAAATTGCCACCACCTTCCCTGACCTTGTTGGCTTCCTTCTGAGGGTCAGAGCTGCTCGTGTTGGTTGCAGAGCTCTGCTTTGGTGCTGGGCAGCTCGTGGCTCCTGCCTCCCCCTGCAGCTTTGTAGCTCCCAATGTATGTGCAGAAAGCCAGAGCCAGGAGCAGTTTGTGCTGCTTGAGCTGGGCTTTGCTGAGCAGTTCCAACCCAGAGGGACCTGGGCAAGGTGGAGAAGGGACCTGTGTGAAACCTCATGTGTTGGAAGGAAGGAATCGTGGAAAAGGGAGTTATAGGGAGGAAACAGAGAAGGTGAGAGGGGAGGTATTGGAGGGAGAGGCCAGGGCTTCAATTTAGATGTTGTGGATGACACCAAGCTGAGGGGGGCAATGATCACACCAGAAGGACAGGATGGCATCCAGAGGGACCTGGACAGGGTGGAGAAGTGGGGCTGTGTGAGCTTCATGAGGTTCAACAAGGCCAAGGGCAAGGCCCTGCACTGGGTCAAGGCAACCCCAGTACCAATATAGAATGGGGGATAATGGGATTGGGAACAGCCCTGAGGAGAAGGACTTGGGGTGCTGGGGGAGGAGAAGCTCCACAGGAGCCACAACGAGCGCTCCCAGTGCAGAAACCAAGGGTGTCCTGGTCTGCACCCAAAGAGTGGGACCAGAGGGGAGGGAGGGGATTCTGCCCCTCTGCCCTGCTCTGGGGAGACCCCACCTGGAGCCCTGTGACCAGTTCTGGAATCCCCAACTTAAGAAGGAGATGGAACTGTTGGGATGGGTCCAGAGGAGGCCACAGAGATGATCCAAGGGCTGGAGCCCCTCTGCTGTGAGGACAGGCTGAGAGAGTTGGGGTTGTTCAGCCTGGAGAAGAGAAGGCTCTGGGGAGACCTTAGAGCAGCCTTCCAGGACTGAAAGGGGCTTCAGGAAAGCTGGGGAGGGGCTTTTTTGACAAGATGAGGTTCCTGCCCATGGCAGGGGGGTGGAACTGAATGGGCTTTGAGGTCCCTTCCAACCCAAACCATTCCATGATTCTATGATTAGAAATTGAGTCCGCTTGGAAATAACATCAGGCAGTTCCTTGCAGTACCTGGGCCCATCAAGGAATTAGGACACATCTCCCAGCCCATCCCCACTACGAGCAGGGGCAGAGGCCTGGAGGGAAGCAGCAATCCTGTGTCATTAGTGGGTGGGAGGCCACTTCCAGCAGGACTTGACCTGGCACGTGGGGCTTTGGGACCTGCTGTTCTTCTCTGCAGACTTTGTGGTCGGCGTCACAGCCGATCACATCCATCCTTCTGGGGGAGGGAGTGCTGGGCTGTGGGGCTGAAAATGGGCTGATCTAAGCAAAAAGCATCTCCATGCTGCTTATTGGAGGAGCCTTGGGTGATAGAAACCACCATGCAAGCAACACAAATGATTTGTCCTGCTTTCTGTAGACTCCCAAGACTCCTGGCTTGCGGCTGATGGAGCACAGGGACATCTCTGCGGTGCACAAGCTCTTGACTGAGTACCTGAAGCAGTTCCACCTGACCCCTGTCATGAGCCGAGAGGAGGTGGAGCATTGGTTCTTACCTCAGGAGAACATCATCGACACCTTTGTGGTAGAGGTGAGGGGGCAGATTGAGATGAGGGAGGTGTTTCCTGGGCTTCCACCTCCACTGGAAGAGTTGGGCGAGCTGGGGGAGCGATCAGGGCAGTGAGGAGCTCTTCCAAGGTGGGAGGGTTGAGCTGCTGGAGGGTGGTGCCTCTCCATCCTGGGTTGCCATGAGCCTCCTCGCAGGGAGGCCACACGTCAGACTGGCAAAACCCCCGGGGTTCTATCCTGGCTCTGACACGTTGTGGTGTCAACTTGTGACTTCCAGAGTGCCCCAGGAGAGGTGACAGACTTCCTGAGCTTCTACACGCTGCCCTCCACCATCATGAACCACCCAACTCACAAGAGCCTGAAAGCTGCTTACTCCTTCTACAACGTTCACACCAAGACGCCTCTCATCGACCTCATGAGCGATGCTCTCATACTCGCCAAATCGGTGAGCGATGGCGGGGCTGGGATGGCACCGCTGGGCACCGGGGAGCTCCCTGGGCACTGGGCAGCTCCTTGGGCAGCTTCCTGAGCACTGGACAGCTCCCTGGGCAGCTCCCTGGGCACTGGGCAGCTCCCTGGCCCTGGGCATTTGCTGGGCACTTGGCAGTGCACTGGGCACCTGGCTGCCCTTGGGTTTGTGGGCAGCACCAGCCATGGGGCAGGGCTTGTAGCCAGGGCTGTCCAAACCCAAACCCTAAAGGCTCTGCTGCCCCAGAGGGGGACCCAAAGGGTGCCCTGAACCCTCAGGCCAGCTGAGCTCAGGGTGCCTGCTCAGTTCTTCCTGCCTCGAGTCCACAGCACGTGAATTGAGGGTGGGCACCGATGCCAAGTTCTTCCCTGGTGGCCTTGGTGCCTTCTGGGGGTGCAGAGCAGGGTGGGAGAGGGACACACAGCTCAGGGATGGGATGAAGTCCCCCACGTAGGAGCAGGAGGTGCTGATGGCTTCGTGTCTTGCCCATGCAGAAAGGATTCGACGTCTTCAATGCACTGGATCTCATGGAAAACAAAACCTTCCTGGAGAAGCTGAAGTTTGGGATCGGGGACGGGAACCTTCAGTATTACCTGTACAATTGGAAGTGTCCCAGCATGGCACCAGAGAAGGTCAGTGCTTGGTGTCAGAGCCCGCTCCCAGCACCAGTTCCACCCCACCTCAACCCCCCAACCCTGCTCAGTCAGGGAGGGAAGGGCCCTTTTGTTGTCTCCGCTGTGAACTGGAGGTGACAAATGTCCCAGGGTAAATCCAAACAGGGTTTATTTTGAGCACAGCCAAAAGAGCAAATTAAGATTCTGGGCACAGCTAAAATGTGGAGTCAGTTACTCAGGTGCCCTCTGAGTTGTAGCTTCCCAAAAGTTGCAAAAAGCAGATCCCAGTCTGTTCAGATCCCAGTCTGATCCCCTCAGGGCAGCTGGACAGAAGAACACAGCTCAGATCCGATCCAATACCCAGTGGTGTTGTGGAAACAAGAAGAAAGGAAAGGAGGGAGGGGGAGAGAGAGAGAATATTCACCTCTCCATGGACCTCTGGAAGACGTGGTCTTCAGGAACACGTGGTCCTGTGGTCCACGGGGTGGTGGGTGCCCCCTGCCTTCTTGGTGGGCTTCTATTTATAGGACAAGTCCGTGCCCCCTCCCCTGGCATGAGGGGGGGGGTCTTGCTGTGAAAGTTCCCAAATTGGCCCGTGCGCAGAAGCTTCTCTGGGAAGGTTCTGGAATTGGGGTTGAGGGTTCCAGGGTTCAGTTCAACAGCCCCTGCCAGAATCCCCTCTGCCCAAACTCTCTGGGTCCCCGTGTGCAGTCAGGTGTTGGGAGGGGGCACCTTCTGCTGCACCTCCTTCCCCTGGGGATTGCAGAGCTGGTCACAGGACTCCAGGTGGAGTCTCCCCAGAGCAGAGCTGTTCCCAATCCCATCGTCCCCCATCCTGTATCGGTACTGGAGCTTGCCCAAACCCAGGTGTTGGACCTTGCTCCTGGCCTTGTTGAACCTCATGAGGTTCACACAGCCCCACTTCTCCATCCTGTTCAGGTCCCTCTGGATTCCATCCTCTCCTTCTGGTGTGACCACCCTAATGTCCAATCTAAATCTTCCCTTTCCAATTTAAAGCCATTCCCCCTCGTCCCATCACTCCAGGCCCTTGGAAAAAGTTCCCCCCCAGCTTTCCTGGAGCCCTTTTTCGTACTGGGAGGCCTCTCTGAGGTCTCCTTGGAAGGATGTGCCAGGCCCTCCTGGCTGGCGCGGTGAGGGCGTGCGAGCTGTGTCTGGGTCACATCCTGACCCGCCGTCTCCGTTGGCTCCCCCAGGTTGGACTGGTGTTGCAGTAAAGGATCCTTACCAGGAGACCGTGGTGCCACCGAGGAGCTACTGGAGGTGCTGCCCTCATCCTTTCTACCGAAACCAGACCCAACACTGGGAGAGGTGGAACCAAACCAGCTGCCCACACCTGACTGACCGCGTCCCACCGCAGCAGCCACCGCTGCCCCGCCGGCATCAGCCTTCTCCTTTGTTTTTGATTTAATTGCATCCTCGTAAAGACATGGTCAAGGGAATGTAACTGCTGAAACGAGATCTTGATTGGCGTTTAATGGAGTTAACGGGTGAATAATAAAAGTATATATTATATATATTTTAAAGCTTTCCTGTTCCAAACTGACCCGAGTCGCATTCGTCTGCTTGAAGCCACCTCCGGGTCGCAGCACTGACTTTTCTCAGCTGGGCCAACCAAGGTAGATGCTTGCTGTGCCCAACGTGGTGGAGCTCCTGCCTGCCTGGAGGCTCTTTTGGGCTCCATCCCCTGCTCAGCTGGTGTTTTTTTTCCCCCCCGTGGTTTGCTCCCTCCTGCATAAAACTGGGTCCTTCCCGTGGGTGCTCGGAGCGGGAGGATGGAATTTGTTTCTAAGGGCTATTTGTGCAAGCGCCCCCTCGCTCTGCTCGGACTCCTCGGGGTTGTTCTTCTCCACCACCCCCTCGTGATGCCCATCAGGGATGATCCATCACCGCTGCTGCTCCTCAAGGTTCTCAGCTGCCTTTGTCACAGGCGAATTCAGGCACCTCGAGGCGCTCTGCTGGGCTGCTTTTCTCTGGAAGCTTGGAAACACGGATACAGACGCAAGCGACTGCCCTGGGAAACACCAGAGCTTCAGCCTCTCCAGCCACCCCAGTGCCTCTTCCACCAGGCTCAGCATCTCACGCTGTGGGAACCTCCCAGGTGAAGGAATTCCAGAAGCCTTTGGCCGACGCCCTCAGCCCCACGGTGTGAATGCTGGGGTTGTCCTGGGACAGGAGTTGGACTCGATGATCCTCGTGGGTCCCTTCCAACTCAGGTCATTCTGTGATTCTATGATAATTGTTCTCTTTCATGGAAACCCTTCATCCCATCACGATGTCTTGAGAACCGAGCGCCCGGGCGCCCTTGGTGCCTCCCGCCAGGACACCAGCCGTGGCCACAAAGAACTCCGTGGTGCTCCTGCCCTCCCAACCAAAGGTTTCCAAAGCTGCACGCCAAGGCCAAGACCAAGACCCCGTCTATGCACTCCCACCCCTCCCTGTCCCACCGTGTCCCACACCACCCACCCCGAGGGGCTTTCCCATCACATCCCCCCCGGCAGCGCCACCGCGTCCCCCCTGCTCGGGGTCCTGTGTCACCTATGCAAGTACCTCCATGTCCCCTCCCCTGTCCCCGGTGTCCTGGGTGGGGGAGGCTGGACTGGGGGTGTTGGTGGGACCCTCCCTGTCCCCACGGCAGTTTGGGGGCTGCTCTCACGACCTCCTTTCCTCGCCCCTCTTGGGTGCAGCACCCACGGGTGTCTGGCTCAGCCTCTGCCCCCACCACGGGCCCCGGGAGGTGACAAGGACAGCGGGACAAGCTCTGTTAAAATAAAACCTTTATTGGACTGGCTGGACACCAGGGTGGAAATTTGTGACCGGTGCTGGAGGAGGGGGGGGAACGTGGCCACCAGCCAAGAAAAGCCTTGACACCGTGGGCACGGTGTGGTGGGACGTGGTGACAGAGTCCCTTGGGCACCACAGGGTGACAGGGTCCCCTTGGGGACCACACAGTGACAGGGTCTTCTTACCAACCTCATGGTGGTGCCATCATCCTTGCAGCCCAAGGGGGTCTGGGATTGAGCGTGGTTGGTGGTGGTGGTGGCTTTTAGAGGTTGCTGTCACCCATCACTCCCCGTGGTCCAGCCACCCTGTCTTGGTTGTCACCCTGTTCTGGTTGTCACCCTGTTCTGGTTGTCACAGCATCCTTGTCCCGTTGGGGACACAGCCAGGGAGGGGAGGAGCAGGGCATGAAGGCCAGCAGATGGGGTGGCACTGTGGGACACGGAGGTGGTCTCCTACCCCCTGGGTGTCCCCCACATCCGTGGGGTCCCCCACCCAGCCCTGCTGTCACCGTGGCCGGGTGAGCAGTGTCCCCGAGCCTTCTGTGGCACAGGAGGGTGCCCACTCCATGGAGGACTGGTTGTCCCCCCTGTGGGAACAGGACATTGTCCCTCCTGCCGGGAGCACGTGGACCTCACAGGCTCTTGCATCGCACGTGCACGAAGAGCGTGGCGGGCGCCAGGGACGCCCCATCCTTGGCCAGGAGGTGGATGTGACGATAGCCTGGGGACAAGTCGGGGCTGAGCGGGCGAGGGGCACCGTCCCCGTCCCCTGGGGTGGCAGAGGGGACACCACGCACCTTCCCTGACGCTGGCCAGGGGCAGGGTGAACTGCCCCACGAAGTCGTTGCAGGAGGTGCTGTCGTAGTCCTCCACCACGAAGCGCAGCAGCGCCAGCTCGGGCGCCCCCACCGCGAAGCTCAGCGTCTCCTCCCAGCGCGGGTTGAAGCCTGCGGCACCACCACAGGGATGGCACGGCCACCACTGGGGCCACCAGGGCCACTATGGCCACCTTGGCCATCAGGGCCACCGCAGCCACCAGGGCCACCACGACCACCACAGCCAACATGGCCACCAGGGCAACCAAGGCCACCACCAGCCACCAAGGCCCCCAGGACCTCTGGGGCCACCATGACCATCATGGCCACCATGGCCATCACAGTCACCAGAGCCACCCCAGCCACAGCAACTGGCTCAACCCATCAGTGCACCATGTGGGGGACTGGGGGTGATAATGAGGCCAGACTGGGCTGTACTGGTGGAGCGGGGGTCATACTGGGGGCCAGGCTGGGCTATACTGGGGGAATAGAGGTCATACTGGGGGAAGAGGGGTCCATGAGGACCAGGTGCCTTGCAGATGAGAGTGCCCTGGGGTTTCCCAGGGATCCAGGTGCTCTTGGGTGGCCCCAGTGATTGGGTGCCCTGGGGTGTCCCATGAGGAGCAGGTGCTTTGAGGATGAGGGTGCCCTGGGATTTCCTGAAGATCCAGGTCCCTGGGAATTGGGTGTCCTGGGATTTCCTGGATATCCAGATGCCCTCAGGTGTGCCCAGGTATTGGGTGCTCCTGGCTTGTCCCATGAGGACCAAGTGCCTTGGAGATGAGGATGCCCTGGGGTTTCCTGGAGATCCAGGTGCCCTCAGGTGTCCCCGAGGAATTGGATCCTTTGGGGATGAGGATGCCCTGGGGTTTCCCACAGATCCAAGCGGCCTCAGATGTCCCTGGGGACCAGGTACCTTGGGGATCTTGGTGCCTGGGGGTTTCCTGGGGAGCCCTGAGGACCCGGTGCCCTGGGATGTCCCCAGGGAGCGGTGGCCGGGCCGTGGTGGCGGGGCAGGTTCTCACCGTTGTTGTTCTTGTGGTGGGTCTGGCGCTTGCTGCAGTCGGCCGGGACCCCGTGGACCTCCACCCGCACGAAGGGGTCCACGATGGAGCTCTCCTTGTCCCTGTTCAGCTTGGGCAGCTGCTGCGCCGTGATCACCTGGGGACACGGGGTGGTGGGCCCGGGAGAAGGGACACGGGCGGCACACGGTTGGGTGTGGGAACAAGGGAGGTGGTTGGTGCCACCACCGAGAAAGGAGATGGCTGATAGCAGGATTGGGGATAGGGTTGATGTCACCCAGGAGAAGGGACATGGGTGGCACTTGGCCAGGCATGGGGATGGAGTCAGTGTCACCCAGGAGTAGGGACATGGATGGTACCCAAAGGGATGTGAGGATGGGGTCAGCACCCCAGGAGAAGAGAGACTGGTGACATCTAGAGGGTGTGGTTTTGGTGGCACCAAGGAGTAGGTGTGCGAGTGGCACCTGGCTGGACAAGGGGCTGGTGGCACCCAGAAGGGACATGGGTGGCACCCAGCTGGACAAGAGCTTGGTGTCATCCAGAAGGGACATGGGTGGCACCCAGCTGGACAAGGGCTTGGTGTCACCTGGGAAGAGGAATGCAGGTGGCACCCGGCCAGGCGTGGGAAGGCCACAGATATCACCCAGCAGGGATGCAGGTGGCACCCACCCAGGCGTGGGGTGGGGGGGTACCAGGGTGCCCTCACCCTGACGTGCAGCGCCAGGCGGTGGGACCCCTCTCCGGGGGGGCTGCGCAGGCAGGGGGGCTTCAGGAAGTACCCACAGCGCCCGTTGCCCAGGAACCGCCCCGCGTTGAGGTCCATCTCATAGCCCGGCGTCTGGAAGTTGAGGGCCACTGCAGGGACAGGGGACGGGGTGTCAGGGTGGGGGACGGCTCCAGGGTGGGGTTCCAGGTCATGGAGGTCCCCCCCGTGGGGTCTCACCCAGCTGGCAGCCGGCGTTCCACATCTCCTGGGGGTTGTAGTTGGAGGAGTTCATCTTCAGCCCCAGTGGGTAGACGCGGCTGAGCTGTCGGCTGTGGTACAGGACCAGCGCCGGGCCTGGGGGACACGGTGGGGACAACGCACCCATGGGTGCCCCACGCACCCCTGGGGCTGGGGTGGGGTCCTACCAGTGGGCACTGGGGTCCTACCAGCACCCATCTGCCTGGGAACATGGATGGAACCTGCCCAGCTGGGAGGGTCCAGAGCCCAAAGCATGAGCAGACGCTGAAACCAAACCCTGGGGCTCAGACCCCGACCCTGGACCTTGACCTCAGACCTTGACCTTGGACCCCTGACCCCTGGATGCTGACCTAGATCTTAATCCCAGCCCTGGATCCCAGCCCTTGATCCTGGATCCTGACCCCAGATCCTGACTTTAGATCCCAGATCCTGACCCTGGACCTCTTTCAGACCCCAAACTCAGACTCCCAAATCTCAGACCCCAACCCCACATCCTGACCCTGGACCCCCAGACCCTGACCCCAGACCTCACTCCCTGGATCCCAGTCCAGACCTTGACCCTGGATCCTGACCGTGGACCAGCCCTTTTCTCTGGATCTCCCACCCTGACCCCGGATCCTGACCTCAAATCCTGACTGTGAATCCCAGATCCTGAACCCAAACCCCAGATCTTCACCCCAGACCTCAGTTCCTGGACCCTGGCTCAGACCTTAATCCCAGCCCCCAGCCCCAACCCTGGACCCAGACACCACATCCCAAACCCTGACCACAGACTCAGATCCTCGTCCTGTGACCCTCACCGTGGCCTCTGGACCCCCACCCCAACACCAGACCCCAGTCCCACCAGACAAGGAGACCCTGGGCAGGGCCAGCGTGTCCCTGACCACCACCCACAGAGCCACCACATTGACAGAGCCCGTTGGTGCCAGCCCTGTCCTGATCATGAGGAGCCCCTCTGTCCCCATCCTGTCACCCTCACCTGCCTCCTTGATGAGCTTCCGAGCCTTCCTCTCGCTGAAGGAGGACACCTGGCAGGGCTGGGGGTGGCACAGGGCGTGGGCCAGGCCGGGGAAGGGGACAGCCTGGCAGTAAACCACCACGGCCGACAGCTCCGGGGCCACCTGGGACGCGTCCTTGGCCTGCAGGAGCCACCGTGGTGTCAGGGCCACCCTGGCCATCTGGTGGCCACCTGCCTGCCCGAGGGTTAACAGCACTCCCCGACCCTGCTGAGTGCTGAGACCCCCAAAGTCATGGAGATCCCGAGGCAATGAGACCCCCAAAGTCATGGAGAT
Organism: Dromococcyx pavoninus; assembly: GCA_033558185.1. NCBI lineage: Eukaryota > Metazoa > Chordata > Aves > Cuculiformes > Neomorphidae > Dromococcyx > Dromococcyx pavoninus. The sequence continues at coordinate 14,907 of JAUMJL010002101.1, read as the reverse complement.
CCCGAGGCAATGGAGACTCCAAGGTGGTGAAGACCCCAAAGTGCTGGAGAACCTGAGGCAATGGAGTGAGGGACCCTGAGATGATGGGGAACCCAAGCAGGCTGAGATTCTTAGATCATGGAGACCCCAAGGTGAAGGACAACCCAAAATGTTAGAGACCTCGATGGAGACTCTGAGATGAGGGAGAACTGAGGCAATGGAGAACTCCTCGAGGCAATGGGGATGCTGAGGGGTCACTCTCGAGAATATGGAGACCCAAGGTCATGGAGTTCCCAAAGCAATGGAGACTCCAAGGTTATGGAGACCCTAGAAATGGAGCAACCAGCCCAATGGGGGAAGAGGGAGGCAGAGTCAAGGAGACTCCAAGGTCTTTCTCCTCTGTTGGGCAGTGACAGCCGCTCGCTCTCCTCGTGGTACCCGACCCATCAACCCACCCAGCTCCACCACCAGACTCACCAGCAGAGGTCTGACCTCCTGCAGCGACTGCAGCGACTGGAACAGACAGCAGGGCTGTGTTGGGTGGATGCTGGGACCACTGGGTTGCCGTGGTCCTCCTGCACCACCAGGACCACGGTCCTCCAGCACCTCTGGGATGCTGTGGTCCCCTGGCTCCAGAGCCCTGGGAGAGCCCCTCACCTGCCAGGTTCTTCCCTCCTGCAGCTTCTCCTCCTCTTCTTCCTCTTCTTCCTCTTCCTCCTCCTCAGGGTCTGGGAGGGAGGTGACACCCCGGGGCTCGTGCCACAGCTCTGGAAGCTTCTTGCCCTTCACCAGGACCTTCCCCTTCAGCTGCTGCAGGAGGAATGGCCAAGCTCAGGGCTGGGGTGGGACATGGGGACACCGTGGTGGGTGGGTGGGAGGGTGGCCTTACCTCTGGGGACGGGAGGTGGTGGGGGTTCTGTCCCTCCAGTGGCTGTGTCAGCAGCATCTCCCCCAGGATGGCCTTCATGTGCCGGGCCATGGTGACCTGCTGCTCCAGCCCACAGTGGTTCTCCAGGGACAGGATGACAGGGTAGGGGGACCGCTGGGGACAAGGACAGGCAGCGCTCACCCAGCACCCAGCACCCAGCACCCAGCACCCAGCACCCAGCCCAGGGGTCATGGACTCACAGAATGGGTTGGGTTTGAAAGGACCTCAAAGCCCATCCAGTTCCAACCCCCTGCCATGGGCAGGGACACCTCCCACTGGATCAGGGGGCTCAAAGCCCCATCCAACCTGGCCTTGAACACCTCCAGGGATGGGGCAGCCACAGCTTCTCTGGGAAACCTGGGCCAGGGCCTCCCCACCCTCACAGGAAAACATTTCTTCCCAAGATCTCATCTCAATCTCCCCTCTTTCAGCTGAAAACCATTCCCCTCATCCTATCCCTGCACTCCCTGACCAAGAGCCCCTCCCCAGCTTTCCTGCAGCCCCTTTCAGTCCTGGGAGGCTGCTCTAAGGTCTCCCCAGAGCCTTCTCTTCTCCAGGCTGAACGACCCCAACTCTCTCAGCCTGGCCTCAGATGGTCACTCCCTGCCCAGGAGCCCCTCCCCAGCTCTCCTGGAGCCCCTGATTCCTGCAGGACTCCTGGCACCCAGCTCACCGTGAAGGCGTAGTCACGGATGCTCTCGATGACATCACGGAAGAGGATTTTGGAGGTGAGCGTGTGGCCATGGTAGACAACAGGTTCCCCATCGGAGCCCTCCCAGCAGTCCAGCTCCACGCAGCGACATCCTGCCATCAGTGCCCTGCCACATCACCACCACCACCAGGTGAGTCCCTGCACCAACCCTGGCACCCTCAAACCATGGCACCATCCGGCATGGAGCACCTGGCCAGGAGCACCCACCTGACATAGGCCTCGGTGCTGCTGGTGCCACCGATCTGGTTGTGGGTCAGGTAGGTGTTGTGGGAGGAGGAGATGAAGTAGTGGCACAGGGGTTGGGTCATGTCCTGGTGCACCTTGGTGTGCTCCTGGTTGAGGATGTCACCGTTGGCCGAGAGGAGGTACATCATGAAGCCATCCAGCATCATCAGGTCCTGCTCCCTGGCTGTGGGACCCAGCAGTGGGTGTCACAGTGGGTTGTCCCCACCTGGATGTCCCCTGTCTCCCAGTAGTGTCACTGTCACCCCAGACCTGGCACTGCAGCACCCAGGGGATGTGGAGGTCTCCTTGGTGTCCCACCTCCACCCTGATGTCCCTCATCCTACTAGTGCTAAGTCCACCCTGGTGTTGCTGCTGTGGTACCCAAGAGACACAGAGGTGCTCCATCTCCACCTGACCCTCCTGGCACCAAGGTCATTGAACCACACAATCATCTGGCTGGAAAAGACCCCTGAGATCATCGAGTCCAACCATACCTATCCACTACTAAACTCATCCACTCACCTTTTAAACACCTCCAGGGATGACAACTCAACCACCCTGGACTTTCCCACTGTGGGACCCAAAGGTCACACATGTCCCCCAACAGTGTCCCATCCATGCTAAAGCTTGCATTGCATCACTCATGAGATATGGAGGTCCACCAGCTGGTCCAGCCCCACCATCACGTCCCCTGTCCCCACAGTGCCACATCCACCAGGGACCAAGTCCACACGTTGGAACACAGCCACCAGGTGCCACCCCAGGGAACGGACACTCACCCAAACATTGGAAGTACCGTATGGGGATGACACCACCAAGCAAAACCCCCATCCCCACACTACCCATGACCTCCCTTGGCTCCAGCAGCTCCCATCCCACCACCCCACCACCCTCCTCAGCCCTACCCTTCTCGTTGAGCTCGTAGGTGTGGATGATGCTGAGGGCCTGGCGCAGGCTGGCCTCCTCGCCCTGGTCCCGCAGGAAATCCTGCAGCTCCTCAGCCGACAGGACGTGGTCCTCCCCCGAGTAACGCCCGAAGAGCTCCTCCAGCTCCGGGCGCCGCAGCAGCCGCCGGCAAAACTCCTCCAGCTCCCAACCCTCCAGCCGCTCGTTGCCAGAGCAGTCGCACTCCTGATGGGACAACAGCCCAACCTCAGGGACCATCCCGTGTCCATGGGGAGGGGTCCGGCCACCCCCTGCCTTCTCCTACCAGTCCCGTGGGGTTGTGATGAGTTGGGGGTCTCAGCTACTTGCATGAGGGCTTGGGGATGGGTTGTGCCTGGGGCGTGTCCTCTCCATCCCCCCACCCATAGTCCTCTGACCTTCCAGTCTGGGATGGAATAGAGCAGAGAGCTGTGTTTCCCCAGGTGGGAAGGGACCTTGGGAGATGCCCACGGAGACAGCAACCCGTGAAGGGTGGGGAATGTCACACCTTGGGAACCCACACAGCAGTGGGGGGGTGACAGCTCAACCCACAGGAGCTCATGATGGGACCCAACGATGGTGCTGGATCCACCCAGCGGTGGTGGCTTTGGGTGAAGTGAGTTGGACACGTGGGAAGGCAGGGAAGGAGCCAGTGTCCCCTCCTGGTGACAGCAGTGGAGGACAAAGGGGTGACAGGGTGCAGGACAGGTACCTTGAAGAGCTTGTAGGCATAGACATCATCCATGTCAATGTTGATCATCCTCAACATGCTCTTCACCTCCCGGAAGGACATCTTGTTGTCCTTGTTCCTGTCCGCTCGCTGCAGGACCCCATGGATCCAGCTATGCCAGGGTAAGGAAACCACCTGGGCGTCACCTCCACGGCCATCCCCAACCTGTCCCCAAGCCACCAGAGCTCCGACAAAGGATATTGGTCAAGCTTCTCCGTTTGGCTCATGGCTTGGAGCCTCCTCATCAGCTTGGTGAGCCCTTGCACCCAGTGGCGGGCGTCCTCCTCGCCGCGGGCGGCCAGGTCGAGGTTCTTCCTCTTGCCCTTGAAGACCAGGGTGAAGCAGAGGCTCTCGGGGATGGTGGCACCGTGCTTGCGCAGCCCCTCGGACTGGTGGCCTTCGCGTACCCCCTCGATGAGCGTCACCGAGACTGCGGGGACACGCACGGTGACGGGGCCACCCCAGGCCTGGAGGTAGACCTGTGGTCCCTCAGACCATTCTGGGGGGCTCTGGGATTGTTTAACTGCTCTCTGCACTCATTTTGGGGGGTTCTGTTCCCTTTTGGGGGTCTCTGTGCCCATTTTGGGGGTCTCTGGGCTTGGTTTTGTGGTCTCTGTGCCCATTTGGGGGGGTTTCTGTGCCTATTTTTTGGGTCCCTGTTCCCATTTTGGGGGTCTCTGGGCTTGGTTTTGGGGTCCCTTGGCACCTCTCCCACCCATGAGCATCCTGCAAGACCTGCTGGCTGCCGGTGGCCACCCAAAGTGTCCCCTTTGCGCCCAGGGGACCGGGGTTTGGGTGCTGTTGATGCCTCAGCCAGGCTTAAACCCGGCTTAATCCCAGGCGAGACGGGACTGGAGCTGCTGTCGCCCACAGGGGACGGGGACCAGGACACCAGGGTGGGGGATGGAGCTGCCTCACAGCGGTGGCAGAGCTGGGCACCCATCCCAGATGGGAGGGTGGAAAGAGGTGGGTGGTATCAGGGAGCAGGGAGAGTCTGCCAGGATGGAGATGGGACCTCGTGTTGGTTCCAAGTGGGACAAGGGAGGGCGTGGGTTTCGGGGGCTTGGCCTGAGGTGCATTGGGATGTAATGGAATTGCACTGGGAGGCACTGGGTTGGGGTCAGGTGTGTTCTGGACCACATCTTGGGTCAAAGTCTGGGTCCCTGGTTGGGGTCTGGGTCCAAGGATTAGGATTTGGGTGCTGGGCTGGGATCTGGGTGTCCCAGGTGGGGTGCAGGTCCCAAATTGGGGCCCAGGTGGGTGTCTGGGTCCTGGGTGGGGATCTCGTCCTAGGCGGGGGTCTGAGTCCCAGATTTGGGTCCTGGATTCTGGGTGGTCCAGGTCACAGGTGGGGGTCTAAGGAGGGATCTGGGCCCTGGATTGGGTTCTGGGTCCCAGATCAGGGTTTGGGTCTTGGGAGGGTGCCCAGGCTGGGGTCAGTGTTCGGGGTAGGTGTCCAGATACCAGATTATGGGCTTCCAGGTCCTGGGTTGGAGTCTGGGTCCTTGGTGGGATTTGGGTCCTGGGGTGGGATCTGGGTCCTGGGGTGGGATTTGATCCTGGCTGGGGACTCAGTCCTAGAGTGGGATCCGGGTTCTGGGATCCTGGAGTGGGATCTGAGTCCTGGGTGGCATCTGGGTCCTGGGGTGGGATCTGAGTCCCAGCTCATCCCCAGGTCCCCATGGGTGGGTTTGGGGCACTGCCCAGTTCCCAACCCCTCCCAGCAGCTCGAGGCTGTGCAGGACACGGGCCGAGGTCCCCCAGGCCCCCGGGTGGTCCCAGTGGCAGCACTCACAGCTCCGCTGGGAGCGCCCGCGCCTGAAGCCCCCCTCGAAGCAGATGGTCCCCCCGTCCTCCTGCAGGCGGAAGAGCCGCTCCCTGAAGCCCCCCCGGGACTTGATCTTCCGGAGCAGGGACCCCCGCAGCATCCGCTGGATGTCCTCGTCCTCCGACAGGCCTGTGGGCAACCAGCACGTGGGCAACCTGGGCAGCCATCGGGATACTGGGGGGCACTGGGAGCTGCTGGGGGCTCTGAGGGTGTACATGGGATGAGATGGAATGGGATGGGATGGGGTGGGATGGGGTGGGATGGGATGGGGCAGATGAGATGGGGCAGGATAGATGGGATGGCATGGCATGAGATGGGACAGAACAGGACAGGATGGGACACAATGGGACAGATGTGATGGGACAGGGAAGATAGGACAGGACGGGATGGGATGGAATGGAATGGAATGGAATGGAATGGAATGGAATGGAATGGAATGGAATGGAATGGAATGGAATGGAATGGGATGGGATGGAATGGAAAGAGATGGGATGGAATGGGACAGACAGGACGTGCCCCTGCCGAGCCCCCCAGTGGGGCACGGTGGGGTGGCCGGGGGCACAGGGCACGGCCGCGTGGTGCCACAGCCCCGTTCACACGGCAGAGCCCAGCTGCTAAATCCCAGGAAAGCCGCCCAGATCCCGGGCGGGCCGTGCCAGGCCGGGAATGATGACGAGGTGGCCTCCAGGGACCCACGGGCTGGTGGCAGGGCCGGGACTTTTCCGTCTATTCTCCAAAGTGCTGTTGTTTCCTCCCTTTTTGTTTTGGCAACCAGATCCCACCCCAGGATCCAGATCCCATCCAAGACCCAAATTCCACCCAGGACCCAAAAACCAGCCCCCGCTCCTGCATTCCCATTTCCAGCTGGGAAACGGCAGGTTTGGGGCTGAGCAGGGACATTCCGAGCTGGACATGGCCTCAGGGACACGGCCACCAGCTGCCACCACCTCCTGCACGGCCACATCCTGCACCAGTGCGGAATCAAGGGCAGGGATGGACACACGGACACATGGATGCATGGATGTGCGGGTGCAAGGAGATGGACAGACACACGGACTGGTGGACACACGGGCACGTGGGGTCATGGGTGCACGTGTGTGTGGATGCAGGGACACACGGATGCAGGGACACATGGATGCAAGGACACAGGGATGAAAGGACACACGGATGCATCAAGACATGGATGCAAGAACACACAGATGCATGGACACATGGATGCATGGACACACAGATGCATGGAGACACGGATGCACAGGCACACAGATGCATGGGCACACGGATGCACGGACACATGGATGCACTGATTCAAGGACACATGGATGCCCAAGGATATGGATGCACAGATGCATGGACTCATGGATCGAGGCACATGGGCACACAGATGGACAGACATACAGACACGAGTGTATGAGCACATGGACACAGGGATGCACTGATACACGGACTCATGGATTTACAGATGCAGGGCTGGATGGAGACACGAATGCACCAGTGCAAGGACACACAGACACATAGACACAGGGACACACAGACACATAGAATCATCTGGTTGGAATGTGGACACAGGACACACGGACACATGGACACAGGGACATATGGACACAGGGATACACAGACACATAGAGTCATCTGGTTGAAATGTGGACACAGGACACACGGACACACAGACACATGGACACAGGGACACATGGACACAGGGACACACAGATGCATGGACACAGGGACTTATGGACACCAGGACACACGGACACAGAGCTGCAGCAGGCACCCGGCCAGCGCGGTGGGAGCCAAGCTCTCAGTCAGTGGCACAGGGCCAGGTCCTGCCCTGCCCGCTGCACCCACGCAGGATGGGCCCCGCCGGCGCACCCTGACCTTCCCGGCACCCGGTCCTGCCCGCGCCCCACGGCGTCAGTGGGGTCCAAGCCCCAGTGCTGCAGGCACCACCGCCACGGGGAAACTGAGGCAGGGGGGGGGACGGGTGAGGGTGAGGGAGCTGGAGCTGAGCCTTGGGGACAATAAATTAACTCCTGTCACCCGTGGTGAGGCTGAACCCCAGCCCTGCTGTCCCCCAACATCAGGGCAGTACAAGGCTGTTCTGGGGACACCTTGGGGACACCTCCCAGTCGTGGGGACCCTTCCCTGCCATGGGGACCCTCCCTGCCGAGGGGGACACCATCCACCTTGGGGACACTCATTGCCTTGGGGGGGTCCCCAACCACCTCAGGAACTCTCCTGGTCATGAGGACCCTCACACCCATCCCTGCCATGGGGGTCCCCATCACCTCGGGGCCCCTCCCACCCACAGAGACCCTTCCAGGTTCCCCCAGTGCCACCCCCTGCATTTTTTGCCCTGTCCCCAACTGGTCCACCAGTTCCCCCTTGTCCCCCCGTTCCCCCCAGAGCCCCCCAGTGCCCGTCAGCCCCTCTCTTCTCCCCAGTCCCCCCGGTCCCCCCTGTTCCCACCAGTCCTCCCCAGCCCCCCCACCCCCCAGTCCCCCACTCTTTCCCCCGGTACCCGCGGCTTCCCCCCCGTCCCCCCGGTTCTCACCCAGTTTCCGCAGGGCTCTACCGGTTCGCCGCGGTTCCCCGGGGCCGTCCGGGGGGCAGCGAGGCTGCTCGGCGGGGTGAGCCCTCCGCCCGCAGAGCATCGCGGGGCTGCACGGGACCCCGGGCAACTCGGGACCCCCGGTGCTGCCGCTGCTCTTGCTGTCGGAGATGCTCCCAGTACCTCGCTGTCAGAGGTGCCCCCGGTATTCCCGATGCTCCCGGTTCCCCCGGTGCTCCGTGTTCCCCTGATGTCGGTGGTCCTCCGGTAACCCCGGTGCTGCCGTTATTCCCGGTGCCTCCGGTAACCCGGTCTTGCCGCTATTTCCGGTGCCCCCGGTATCCCAGATACTCCCGGTTCCCCTGGTGTCAGCCGTTCCCCCGCTGCTCCCACTGCCTCCGGTACCCCCGGTGTCGGAGGTGCCTCCGGTTACCCCGGTATTGCCGGTACCACCGGTACTCCCTGTTCCCCCGGTGTCAGCGGTGCCCCCGCTTCCCCGGGTGCTCGCGGTTCCCCCCGGTTTCCCCGGCTCCCCGGTACTCCCGGTGGTTCCCGGTGGAGCAGCCGCGCTGGGCGGCGGCGCTCGGGACTGGGCTGGAGCCGGGAACGGGGAGGGACCGGGAGGAGCCACGGGGCGGCCCCTGAGGGTTGACAGTGAGTGCCGGGACGGGACCGGGGTGGGACCGCGCTGGCGCTGGACTGGGATAGAACTGGAACCGGGATAGAACTGGAACCGGGATGGGGCGGAACTGGGATGGGGCTGGAACTGGGATGGGGCGGAACTGGGATGGGGCTGAACTGGGATGGGGCTGAGCTAAAGATGGGGATGGAAATGGGATGGGGCGGGACTGGGACGGGACTGAACGGGAATGGGGCTGAGCTGGGATGGGGTTGGAACCGCGATGGGGACGAACTGGGAGCCCAGGAACCCCTCTGCCAGTCCAGAGAGGACCTCGTCTGTCTGATTGCTCCTGGCTCCAGACTCAAGCGTCCCTGAATCCAGTTCTCGAGCTCAGCTCCCTCCTGGCCACGGACCCATTCCCTCGTGTCTGCGCTACAGCATTTCTGGTGACCTAAGGTCATCGAGGGGTGGGGTGGGGATGTGAGCTCAGATATTTGTATGTATTTCATCACTTTCTAACTATTATTATTATTGTTATTGCTATTATCATCATTTTGTTAAAGCTGTAGTCTTAGTTTCCAATCCACAAGCCTTTTTTTCCTCTCATTTTTCCTCTCCCCTTCCCCTGGGGGCGGAATTTGGGTTCCCAACTGCACAAATTTAGCTGCCAAAATTATCTGGGTTGGGGCAGAACCATGCCAAGGAGCAGAGGCAGAGCCAGGCTTTGATTTCAAGCCCTCAGCGTGGCACAAGGGATAATTTTTCACTGCCCAACACCGCTTCTTGCAAAAATCCACAGTGCCCAGGGGACAGGGACATCACACCAGGCCTGGCCGGGCCGTGGGGACCACGAGCTGCAGAGAGAGGAAACCACAACTGCAGGCGGTGGCTGAGGCAGGGGTGGTGCTGCCAACGGCTGCCAGAGCCTGGGTGGGCACCCAGGGGTGATGGCAGGAAGCTTGGGGCAACATCTGGGCACCCTGGGGCAACATCTGGGCACCAGAGTGATACCCAAGCACCCCGGGTAATGTCTGAGTATCCTGATGCAACACCTGGGGAAGCATCTGGGCACCCTGAAGCTAACGCTGGGGCAACTTGTGGGCACCCTGGGTGATGTAAGTATCCTGGAGCAACATCTGGACACCCTGAGGCAACAGTTCGGCATCCTGGGTGATCTCTGGTTATCCTGGAGCAACACCTGTACATGCAGGGCAACATCAGGGCACCCATGGTCAGTGGGGTAGCATCTGAGCACTCTAGGTAATAGCCAAGTAGCCTGGGACAACATCTGGACACCCAGGCCAACATCTGGTCATTCTATGTGATCTCTGGTTATCACAGAGTGACATCTGTACATGCCAGGCAACATCTGTGCATCCTCGGGCAACATCTGGGCACTTTGGGGTGATTTCAGAACACTCTGGGTTATCTATGGTTGTCCCAGAGCAACCTCTGTACAACCGGGGTAACATCTGGGCATCCTAGATGATATTTGAGTATCCTGAAACATCTGGGGACTCTGGGACAACATCTGGGCACCTTGGTTGGTCTCTGATTATCCCGAAGCAACATCTGTACATGTTGGGCAACATCTGGACAGCTGGGGCAATATTTCAGCATCCTGGAAGATATCAAGCCACACTGGGTGACCTCTGGTTGTCCTGGGGCAACAACTGGGCATCCTGGGGTGATATCTGGATACCTTGGAGGCAACATCTGGACATCTAGAAAAACATCTGGTGATATCAGAATATCCTGGAGGAATGATTTGACACCATGGACAACATCTGGGGAGGTACCTAGGTGCTGCAGGTCAAGACCTGGGTGACCCATGCACATCTGGACAGCTGGGGACACATCTGGGCAGCCCCTTGGCTGTGTTTGGGGGTGGATACAGACATCTCTGGATCCTCTCAGGACTTCTCACAGGGCCAGCACAGGGCAACATCCCCTCTTCTTTGGGTTGAGGTTTTCACCACCTCAGGTGCTGCAAAAATAGATTGGATTTATTAATGCAAAATGCACTTTGCTTTGCAGAAAACCCTCAGGGGAAGGAGCCACAGCCCCCGCCCAAAATGCATTTGCAGCCCAAAACATGCACTTGCAACCTAAAAAAAAAAGCAATTGCAATTTTTAAAAATGCACTTGCAATCACAGAAATGCACTTCTAACCAAAAAATGCACTTGAAACCCCCCAAAATGCATGTGCACCCCAGAAATGCACTTGCAATGCAAACAAAATGCATTTGCAACACCAAAAAAATGCACTTACAAGGCAAAAAAAATGCACTTGCACCCCCAAAACCAGTCTCTGCTGCAAGTCATCTTCTTCCCATGGGAATCTCATTGCCAGGAACTCAGCAATGGACACATAGATCCTGTAAAATGCTTGGGGTAAAGACCTCCCTCTGCAAAACCCATGGCAAAAATAAATCCCAGTTGTGATTCCCCCCCCCCCTCCTTGGGGGAGAGGGATTTAGAAGGAACCTGTCACGGTTTAACCCCGGCCTGGCTAATTTCAGCAGCTAAAACCATGCAGCTGGGAGCCCAAATTCCCTTTCTTCCCACCCCCAAGGGAAGGGGAGAGGAAAATGAGAGGGAAAAGGGCTTGTAGATTGGAAACTAAAACTACAGCTTTAATGAAATAATTAATAATAATAATAATAATAATAATAATAACAATAATAATAAAGTAATGAAATATGTACCAATATCAGAGATCGTGGCACCATTTCCACCCCACAGGTCCTGACAACTGCTGTAGAGCAGACACAAGGAACAGACCCATGGCCAGGAGGAAGCTGAGCTCTAGAACTGGATTCAGGGATACAGAAGGTCCAGAATGAGGTGGAACCAGACAAACGAGGTTGTCACCAGCCTTTGCAGAATCATAGGATGGCCTGGTTGGAAAAGACCTTTGAGGTAATCGAGTCCAACCGTACCTGTCCACTACTGAACCATCCCTGAGAAACTCATCTGCCTGGATTTTGATCCCCTCCAGGGATGGTGACTCTGCCACCTCCTTGGGCAGCCTCTGCCAGGGCCTGAGAACCCTTTCAGTGAAGAAATTTTTCTGATGTCTCATCTGAACCTCCCCAGGTGCAACTTGAGGCCATTTCCTCTCATCCTGTTACTGTCACTTGGGAGAAGAGACCAACATCCACCTCACCACAACCTCCTTCCAGGCAGTTGGAGACAGTGATGAGGTCTCCCCTCAGCCTCCTCTTCTCCAGGTTAAACAACCCCAGGGCCCTCAGCCGCTCCCATAACCCCTGTTCTCCAGCCCCTTCCCCAGCGCCGTTCCATTCTCTGGATGTGCTCCAACCCCTCAATGTCCTTCTTGGATTGAGGGGCCCAAAACTGACCCCAGGATTCGAGGTGTGGCCTCACCAGTGCCAAGTCCAGAGGTACAATCCCTTCCCTGCTCCTGCTGCCACCCCATGGCTGATCCAAGCCAGGATGCTGGTGGCCTTCTTGGCCACCTGGGCCACTGCTGCCTCATGTTCAGCCACTGTCGACCAACACCCCCAGGGCCTTTTCCACCAGGAAGCTTTCCAACCACTCTTCCCCAGGCCTGGAGCTGCCTGGGGTTGTTGTGACCCAAGGGCAGGACTTGGCACTTGGCCTGGTTGAACCTCATCTCATTGACCTCAGCCCATCGATCCAGCCTGTCCAGATCCCCCTGTAGAGCCTCCCTACCCTGGTGATCTCTCAGTTTTATCCCGAGTGTGATGTCCATGGGATGGAATCCTCTGTTGGTCACTTTGGGGTCACCTGTCCTGTCTGCCCCTCCCTGCAGGTGTGGCCTTGTTTTGCCCCTTTCCCTCACGGCTCCACCAGCTCCAGGATGACCTTGGTTACCAGAGGAATAAATACAAACATTGGCCTTTCTGCATCCCAGTGCCCTGTGAGAAACTGCCTGAGAAACCTGCAGTTGGCCTTCAGAGAATGAAGTTACTTAACCTGGGCCGAGCCAGAGTCGGGAAACCAACCTCGATTTAACTCAAACCATAAGAGAGCCCCGCTCGCATTCCCGGCCGCTTTATAACCCAGCACGAGGCCCCACGAATCAGCGCCCGGGATTCAGGGTTGGATTTTGTGGTGAATCAGAGCCTGTGAGGCCCCAGCGGAGCAGAAACCCTGAGTCATAGCTTGGGAATGGCAGGAGGTTTAAAAAGCTTTGCTGCCTTTTTTTTTTATGCTGGATGTGGAATTTTTTTAGCAAGAATTTTGCCCCAGGGAATATTACATGGGGATCATAGAATCACCTGGTTGGAATATTCCTTTGAGATCATCGAGTTCAACCATACCTGTCCACTACTAAACCATCCCTGAGAAACTCATCTATCTGCCTTTTAAACACCTCCAGGGATGGCGACTCCACCACCTCACCAGGTGGCTTTGCCAGTGCCTGAGGACCCTTTCAGTAAAGGAATTCTTCCTGATGTCCAATCTGAACCTGCCCTGGGGCAACCTGAGGCTATTTCCTCTTGTCCCATCACCGGTCACTTGGGAGAACTTGGGTCTGGGATTTGAAAGTGGGATTAAGGGAAATTCCTCAAAATGCAGGAAAACTGGAACGTGGGGTGGGTAGTGATGAAGCTGCTTTGCACTCCCCTTCCAGCATTCAGCACTGGGCAAGGACTGAATCCAGGTGCTCCCCAGGGAAACCCAAAACATCCCACACCCTCCAGGTCACCCACGTCCCTATGTCACCCATGTCCCCCCACCACCCATGTCCCCCAGCATCCCTGTCCCCACAGCACCCATGTCCCTGAGTCACCCATGTCCCCACAGCACCCATGTCCCCACATCCTCCTCCTTTCAAGGAAAGCCCTTGGAGCAGAGGCTTTGTGAGACCCAGCTGTCCCCTGCCCTGTGCAATGGTCTGTGCCCTGGTGAGTGTCCCAGTGCAATGTCCCAGTGTCCCAGTGCAACGTCCCAGTGTCCCAGTGCAGCATCCCAGTTCCCTAGCGCATTGTCCTAGTGCAACATCCCAGTTCCCCAGTGCAATATCCCAGTTTCCCCATGCATTTTCCTAGTGCATTGTCCCAGTGCAGTATCCCAGTGTTCAAGTACAATATCCCAGTTCCCTGATGCGTTTTCCCAGTGCCTCAGTGCCTTCCCCTGAGGCCATGGGTACATGGCCCCAGCACATTGTCCCCATGCTTCATGCATTGTCACAGTCCTGATGCCACGGTGTACGGTCCCAGTGCTCCATGGATCGCTGTCTCAGTGCCTCAGAGCATTGCCCTGCCCCGTTCCCCTGGGGCACTGCCTGGCTCCTTGTCCCGGTGTCCTGGAACACTGTCCTGCTGTGCTGGAGCACTGTCCTGCTGCACTGTCCCATTGCACTGTCCTGGGGTGTTGGAGAGGACAGATTGCACCGTGCCCCGTGCACTGTGCCCGGTGCACAGCTTCATTGTCCCGGTGCACTGGAGCACCATCCCGGTGCATTATCCTGGTGCACTTTCCCTGCAGGCTGTCCTGGTGCACTGCCCTGGAGCACTATCCTGGTGCACAGGTTCACTGTCTCAGTGCACTGGAGCACTGTCCTGATTCACTATTCCAGTGCACTGGAGCACTGTCCCAGTGCACCGCCCTCTTGCGCTGTCCCGGTGCGCTGTCCCGTGCTCTTGTCCCCACACCCTGTCCCTGGGCACCGAACACTGTCCTGGTGCTCCCAGTGCCCTGCCCGTTGCGCTGCCCCATTGCCCATGCTCACTGTCCCAATGCCCAGGCTCCTTATCCCAGTGTTCCCTGTCCCCATCCCTGCGCTTTCTGTCCCCATCTCTGCCCTCCCTGTCCCCATCCCTGCCCTCTCTGTCCCCATCCCAGCTCTCTGTCCCCGTCCCTGTGCTCCCTGTCCCCATCCCTGCCCTCTCTGTGCCCATCCCGTCTCCTTGTCCCCATTCCTGCTCTCTCTGTCCCCATCCCTGTGCTCTCTGTCGCCATCCCGGCTCTCTCTGTCCTCATCCCTGTGCTCCCTGTCCCCATCCCTGCCCTCTCTGTGCCCATCCCGTCTCCTTGTCCCCATTCCTGCTCTCTCTGTCCCCATCCCTGCTCTCCTTGTCCCCATTCCTGCTCTCTCTGTCCCCATCCCGTCTCTCTCTGTCCCCATCCCTGTGCTCCCTGTTCCCGCAGGGGGAGCCACTCCGCCTGCCTCGCTGCGCCCTTCCCATTCCTCCAGCAGGGGGCGCGCGCGCGCTGATTGGCTCCGACGCGCGGCCCCTGGCGGAACTCTGGCTCTGATTGGCCCCGACGCGCGGAACTCAGGGAAGGAGGAGGAGTGAGGACGCGGACCGATGGCGGAGCCGGGGGGGGCGGGTGTGGGTCGCGGAACTCGGGCTCTGATTGGCTGCGATACGCGGAGCCTTAAGGAACTCGGGCTCTGATTGGCCACGACGCGCTGTC
>JAUMJL010002100.1:0-45696 GCA_033558185.1 Dromococcyx pavoninus | reverse complement strand
GATTTCAGACAGGACACTCCACTAATTTGACAACTATGACACAGGGGCAGGGATCTAGGCCTGTGGACCCTCTGCTCTAAAGCAGTCTTGCTTTTTTTTTAGGTGTGCTGTAGCATGTGCTTGCTGTCGTGCCTGAGGAATATGATATGTTGTTGGATGCATATTAAACAGCTGGAGAAGTCAAAAGGCTGATAAAATGTTATCAGAACCAGGACACCAGGAATACTAGCTCCGGAGCCCTTGACACAAGAAAGACATGGACCTGTTTCCCCTCATCCTATCACAACCTGCCCTTGTAAAAAGTCCCTCCATGGCTTTCCTGTAGCACCTTCAGGTACAGGAAGGCTGCTGTAAGGTCTCCCCAGAGCCTCCTCTTCTCCAGGCTAAACAACCCCCAACTCTCTCAGCCTGTCCTCATAGCAGAGATGCTCCAGCCCTCTGATCACCTTCACAGACCTCCTCTGGAACCGTTCCCACAGTTCCATGTCCTTATTATGCTGGGGATTCCTGAGCTGGGCACAGGGCTCCAGACGACCCTGCTCACTGAAGGGGGGTTAGACTGCGTGACCTGTAAAGGTCCCTTCCAACCCACGCCATTCTCTTCTATGACACTGCTGCTCCGAGGGATAACTCATCTGAAGGTATAAATCACAAACAGCCTGTGTGCACCCCACATCTCATCCCCGTTTCGCCTGCCGTGGGTCCGGTCACTGCCGTTGCCCTGCCCGGCGAGTGCCGCGGGTGGGCTGCGAGGCATCCGGTGCCTCCGGCCCGGCCCGCGATGTGCGGAGCCGCCGCTTCCGCCGTCCCGGCCCCCACGGCTGCGGGGAAACCCCGAGCGCTCGGTGCATGCGAAATGCACAGCGCCCGTCCAGACAGCGCTGCGGGGCGGGAGGCGTCGGACGGGTCCCGCGGCGGGCGGAATTCCCGGCACAGCTCCCGCCGCAGCTGCCGGGAAAGACACCGCCCCCGCAGCTCCCGCGGCCGCTGAGTGGCCGGGCGGGGCGGGGCGGGGCGCGGCCGCTGGCCCGGCCCGACTCGGGCCGCCTCTGTCCTCAGGCAGCGCCGGAGCGAGCGGGCGGGTGGTACCGGGACAGCCGTGACCCCGCGTACCGGGCTCTCCGCGCCCCGGCCCCGCGCGATGGAGATCGAGCCGCCCCCCGCACAGGTAAGAGCGCGGCCGCGGCGCGGCCGCGGCCGGGAGGAGGGCGGGCGGCGAACCCCCCCCGCCCGCGGCTCCCCCCGCCCGCGGCTCCCGCGCCAGGGGCGGGGCGAGTGCGCGGTCACGAGGCCAGCGGAGCACGTGGCGAGCGCGCTGAGTCACGGCGGGGGCGGTGTCGCGGAGGCCCCCGATGCCTCCGCTCCGCCCCTGCCCGCGGGCCGGGCCGGGCCGGGTCTGTTCCCGCCCACACCGGTTGCGGACAGGTCAGTTAGGGCCTGCGGGGCCTCCTTCACGGCACTTCCCGCTACGCGAGCCTCGGGCGGGGGCGGGCGTTAAGGGACCAGCAAGGGGGGGAGGCGCCTGCGCCGTAGGGGCTGCGCGCCCGCCCGTGGCCGGAGCTGCCCCCGGCGGGTGAGTGTGCGCGGGTCTCGTCGGGGTGGCCGCGGGTCGGGGTCCGCCTCGTTGCCTCGCGCGCAGAGCGCCAGGGCTCTGGCCGGGTCGGTGATGGGGCGAGGGGCCCCTCTGCTGCTGGAGGCGCCTCTCGGGGTCCTGGCACAGATCCCGGCTTGAGGGTCTCCTCCCAGGCAGATCTGTTGAAGAGGGCATTTGGATATGTTTGTGTTTCATGCTATCTATGCTGTAGGACCTCGTAAAGCCTGGGCAGGTTCACTGCTTCTGGATGGTGAACTGGCTGCACAAGAGTGGGGTGAATAACTGGAAGCATAGTGATTTAAGTCCCGTTTATGTAGTGTTTACGTGTTTCTTTTGGGCTTGGAAATGGAAAACATACCCGTATCAACTCAATGTTTTGTTTAAAGATGTAATACTTGAAACTTCATCTGGAACTGTTTTAATACTACTACTCAGGGGTTTTGAGGCTGTGTCAATGTACAACAGAACAATATATCTTGTGTGATAGAGGGCTTTTAACACTGTCCATCTCTCAGGTGACTTCTACAGGTGACATCTCTCTTAATAGCTCTGGGTATGCTTTTTTTTTGTTCATTGAATGTTGTTGCTTTGCTGTCTTGGGCCACTCGTGACTTTGCCTGGTTCAGATGTTTTTCTGTTCCTGGGTAGCGCATCCCTGACCTCCTCCTTGCCTCCTCAGTTTCTTGGAAAATACTGCAGTGAAAAATAGGCTTTTGTGATGTAAACACCCTGTAAATTTCTTTTTGCTTGTAGGTTCCAGCTGTGGCATTTTTGCTCTCATCTTTGAGAGAACCTTGACACACCAATTCCTGTGTACCTGTTTTTGTACCTTCTTGCGCTATATGCCATGACTTCTCTGCTGCCAAACTTGCCTTTTGTTACTTGCTTGCCTACTTTGTCAAACCCTTCCTACCAAGCCACCAGTTGCAGTTTTGCTATCTGAGCTCAACAGCTGCCGGTTTCTTCTCTTGCAGACTCAGCCTGAAAAGGCACTGCATTTTTCAGATAGTGAATGATTGCCATCTTTTACATGTAGTTTTAAATGTATTTATTAAATGAAGAATTCAAATACCCTTTTATGAAATGTTCACGCAAAATGAGAGATGGGAAACACAGTCTTCATTTAGCCCGCCAGATTTTGCGAGCCAGTGGATCGGAAGGGTGTGCGTTTGCACCAATATGGTACAGGCTCTTAGTCTTTTATGTGTCTGGTAGCAACTGTTATAGCAGTAAAGGTGAGTGTGGAGCACCAAGGTTGATCTAGCTCCCTAACCAAAATGTAAAGTTGCTGCTTTCTGCCACTTGTGTATAGCTTTCCAGTGCTATTGCCTGCAATGCTCTTGGAAAAAAGTATTCCTTTGTTGTACCTCTCAGCCTGGAAATAGGATGCGTCTTGGTATGCAGAGGTGAAGTGGGATATTGCGTGCTGCACACTAATACCACAGAAAACACTTAAGATAGAAGAATGCTGTGGGATAAGCGTTAAGATATTTCAAATCACACTGCAAAAATGTGGTATTCTCATAGCAGCTGTTTTCCTATTCGGTAAATTTGAAGTGATTGAAATGGTTGCTTGTAACCTTGTAAAACAGCTCAAAAAGTTTATCAGTTACTAAATTTTGAGCCTTGCAATAAGACAGCAAAAAAAATTTCACTTTCCAACACAAACAACAAAGCTGTGGGTTGGACTTATACTGAAGTAAGACCAGCTGTAACAACTGGCAAAGTCAAGTAAGCAAATAACTGAATGCCTTTGTAAGTGGATCTGTTAGGGTTTTCCACCTAGAGAACTGCCCTGGAAAGTCTCCTTCTCCATTAGTGTGATCTCTTTAGTCCAAAGGGCTTTAATGAGGAATTACACATACTTTTTTTTTTATTACCTGCTGCATTAAATTGTCAAGTGAACGGCGATTTTTATTCCCTTGTGGCTTGTCATTTCTACCTGAGGTAGATTTTGCAGGCAAAGACAAACAAGCGTACTACTCAGGCCTGACAAAAAGTCTTTGTTTTTTAGAATTGGTTGGGTTTTTGTTTTGGTCTTTTTTTGCTTTAAAATGAGATATAATAACAGTCTTGAATAGGAATGTCTGATAAAGATATCTGTAGAATTATCTATCTATGTATATAAGTAAATTTCAGTAGAAGAAAACATCCACGTTTCTGAATATACTGCTGTCTACTAAAATTACAGACCAGTTTTGAGGAAGCAATGTCTTAAGTAAAAATGCATTTATTTTGACTGTCTCAGTTCTTCTGTGCTCACGTTGATATCAAGGTGCGCTGACAGAGTTTTCTTTCCTTCAAAACTCACAAAAGAATAGCTTTCAGTTAAGCCAGTGGTAGAGTAATGCAATGTAGTATGTTTAGCTGAAGTGAATGTAGACTAATAGGAGCTGACCATGTTAATCCCTCAGGAGGTATTATTGTTATTGTAGTAAATATGCATAATACGAATACTGTTCTTTAATTTGTCTTTAATGTGTGCTAAAATTTTACAGTTATACTGGAAACTGATAGAAGTGCAGGAAGTTAATTGCCCATGAAAATCCAACTTGAAGAAGTTTGTGGTTAGGACTCAAAGTTGGAATAGAGTTTGGCTTTGAAAGGTTGAGAAATACTTGAAAGAGACAAAACTGGAACAAAAAAGAACATTCATTGTAAGCAGAGGGCAGCTGGATGATCTTGTGTGCTTTAAAGAATTTGAGACATTTTTATAGCACTGTGTGGGTGGTTAGAAAGGTTTGTGTACACTTCCCGCTAATGTTCATGGGCAAGAATAAATTTTGGCTCTCTCCCTTTTTTCTTCTTTTTTTTTAATTGAAAAAATAGAGATGGCACATTGCTTAACTTGAGTGAGAATGCAGCAGGTTATGTATAATCCTGAAAGACAAGAGTATTTGTTAAAAATATGTCAGATTACTATATCTAGTGTTGTACCTGATTACCTTTTTGATTTCTTTTGATTTCTTTTCCTCAGGTACTAGATTTTAAGTTTACAAAGTAGAGCAATATCTGCTTGATAGGTATTGCTACTTTTGTGATCCTGACTGAAATCAATGTAGCAATCACATAGGGAATATACTTATTTCGTTGAAGAAATCTTGGATATCTATATGGAATATGTGGGGCTTTGTGAGATTAGGAGGAGGAATGCAAAAAGTGGAAGGAGCTAAGTGGAATATTTGTTCATTCACTTTCTCAGTAAAATCAATTAATATGATTTTTTAATGTATTTTTTCCTACTTAGCTGTAATTTTTTTTTTATATTTGGTTCTTTGATAGAACCAGCAAACCCCCAAACAGCAAAAGCTGTCTGAGTCTGTCACTGAGGAGTCTTTGAATACCTTAGAGTTTTAAAGGAGAGTGAAGAGAGACAATTGCAGGCCCAGAAAGAGTGATCTTAGGGGAAAAGGACAGAGTATAGAAAGGGCAGATGATGACAGCAGATTACCTCAGTTATGCCCGTGCTTGTAACACTGCATGTGTGCTTCATTGGAAAGAAGGAATTTGTTTGATTTTTGTATCTAGAACACTGCTTCTTTCTTTTTTTTTCCCCTTTGAAGTTATAAAGATAAGCTTTAAAATTATTAAACCATTGACTAAAATTATGCCAATTTGTGAAAGTGTGATGTATTTGCAATGATTGTGTTGGCTGTGGCTAGTGCAGCACAAGTCCACGCAGTAACCTATTGGCATGAATTAAATATTAATCCCCTGCTGCTCTGCTTGAATTTCAGCCAGCAAAAAGTGCTCCAAAGTCTCCAGGATAATCACCTTGTTAAGTTTGTTTTGGCCTCCATCTCATTCCAACCCTAAGTAACCTATTATTTTAATATAGCACATTCCTAGAGAACTTGAAAAGTTTTGAAATCTGTTCAGTTTTCAGATACAGTCTGTTATATCAAAGTTGGACTTTGTGCCACAGATTACAGTTTTAGGTGCAGGGGAAAGAATATAGTACGTTGGCCAGATTAGTTCCTTTTCAGTAGTAATCTAGTTTAACTGGTTTTGGAAACACCACATCTGCTACCTGTGCAAGTCTTTCTACGTAGACCAATGAAAAGTCAGGCAGGAGGAGCTGGAAGTCGTGACTCTTAATTTGTGTTATCCAAAGTTGACTGATATACAGTGAACTGAAATCCTGCCTAGGGTTGCTCAACAGTAATACTTTTATGGCATGTTTGTTTTATTAAGGTAAACAATTAATCCAGCCAGTAAGAAATTAAACCAGCAACACTATCTGTGGTGTATAAAACTGCTCTAAACCATGGAAGGCTTATCTGAAACAGATATTGGCAAATCCATTTCAAGTAAAGATAGGCATTGTGTACTTTTGTCTTTCCTACCCAGTAACTGCTTTCTGTACAGGGGAATCTGAGCCAATGACAGTCACATATTAATTTGCAGTAGAAGGAAGTCAATTAATTGCATAGCACTTAAGTTTTTCCGAAGCATAAGAGCAGTATTGCCACTCTGTGCAAACATAGTACTGAAGCAAGCATGGGGACAGCTCTGTTTCAGCATTTCTTTGTTTCAGTGAGTTTTAGATATATATTTCTTAATTTTTCTGTGCCACCTTTTAAAATAAGGAAATGAAAAAATACATTCCCCAGCAGAATGTTTTGTTTTAGTATTACTTTAGTTTTACCTTGACATGGGTAGCCCAACAGTGCCTGTTTCAAATAGAAACAAAGTCTCTAGAACCATGCATTTAAATTTAATATTAATTTGACTAACCAAGCAGTCTGTAACGACACCAAGTAAAGATAAAAATATTTGGCCTTTGGAGAAGAGGATTTGTCTTCATCTCATGAAGAATCTTCTCTTTTCTGTCTTTAGCCATTTTGGATTCTTGGTAAAGTGTTCAATTTTCTTTAACTGGCACATTGACTATCTAATGTTACATGTTGATACATGGGCTTTGTGTTTGGCTCTTAATTTCTACTTTATATTGTTGGCTTTAGACGTATTCAAGTGTTTTAGTATGTTGATCATGGAGATGATGGAAAGTCAATACAAGAGTATTAATAACTCGGTTAAGTTAGCATTGTTTTACCAGCAGAGTGTAACCCCTGCTCAGTGGTGCATTACTAGTCCCTAGCAGGAGTACTAACTGCCAAGACTGTAGCCTAGAAATAATAATTCATGGGTGCAATTTGTGTACTACAGATCTGGTTGAAGTTTTTCATTATGTTGGTTTAGGTTTCTGATTTTGGCCTAGTTAGCTGCGTTTTTTATACTGGGGATAAGGAATATAAACAGTATTTATTTTTAGCTAAGTTGAAGGTGCTGTAAATGACTATTAATGTTTTCTGTCTATACAGTTAAGCTAAATGGTTTCAAGGAATGTCTGTGTTGTTGATACTATTGCAGTGCTCAGGGAGTTGAGACCACACAACCTTGTACTTGGCTTGCAGAGTCTTAAGACTTGTAGTCCACCTTCTGCAATATTATTATAAGCAATGCAATTAAAAAAGAGAAGAGTAAGGAAAGGAAAGTTCATTTAAGTTTGATGTTGCAGGAACAGGTTATGTAAGACTGGTTTGAAACCATCTCTTTCAAACCTTTTAAGGAAGTATCTTCTGTATGACTGTGAAACATAAAGATACCAACTTTTCCCTCCTTGCCCCCACCTCTGTCTTGCAGTTTTGAAGTTTTGTTGCTGTTTGCTGTATTGGTTTTACATGCTGTCTCTTTTAAGTATAAAAAGCCCCATTCCTGGATACATACTGCCAAACAGAGTGTGCATACTTGAGAAATTGATTTGAGAAGCAGCTTGGTTGATAGCCTACCTTTGAGAGGCATCTTCTATGATTAAAGGTGTTCCTGTTTGATGTGTTTGAAATCAGTGCCCACTAAATGTTGAAGCAGTGACTTTTCTACAGCTGAATTATGTGAAAAGCTGCCATGACTTTGATTTGGTTCCTGCTTAGATCATCACCACCGTTTAGCTGTGAAAACCTTTGATAGAAAGATCTTGGGAGGTTTTGTTTGTTTGAACCCTTGTAGTAAAATTAGTACCTCCCCTCATATTGTTATAGAGTGGAATAATTCCTGTGCTGCTCTGGTTGTTGGAAGGATCCTGTTCAGAATTCACAGGCAGCATGCAGTCCATACAGCTCTACAGCTCCAAATGCTGCCCACTCCCATGTAGGATGACCAGTTGCTTTGTCTGCTCCACAGCTGGCTTTTGTGGTTTTCACCACGTCGGCCTGCAAGCTCGGTCATTTCTTCTTTCTGTCTTCAGGAATTGTTTGCTTGAGTTATGTACTGTTGGGTAAGAAGGCTGAATTTTATCCTTAAAAACAGTATTTCCAGTTAGGTTGCATGCAGTTAAGTGACCAGATGACATGTTCTGCAATCAGCTGGGTAATAAGGGGTGGGGCAGCTCTGAAGGCTGGTGCAGCTCAGCTCAACTTTTCACAATCTTTGTGTCTGGAAGGAGAACATGGATATGTTAGTGGCAGAGGTCATTGAGAGGTGTCAATGAGAGTATTCCACCTCAGCTTGTTACGCTGACTCTTGTCTTCACCAGTATTGCAGATGTAGTGACTGGTGTATGCACCGGTGCAGGTAATGTAGTCATTAAGTGTCCTTGGAACAAACGTACTGTAGACCCTGGTGCAATCTTCTGTGAATTATGGAACACGAGATAAACAGATATATTTTCTGTTTTATAGCATTTAATTGTATTTACATTCTTTTTTTTTCCTGCTGTAAATGGCTCTTGAGCAGGTCCCTGTCAGCTGATGAATTTCGAGAAGATTGTCCCACTGATATTGTAAAATAAATAAAAAAAAACTGAGTAAGCTATTGAAACAAGTAGAATTGAAGATGCCTAGGCTGAAAATGGAAGTACTTCAGTAACAAAAATGGTACTATTAAAATAGTGTGATATTATAAAATAGAACTTATATTTTAAACTAAATCATAACTTCTGAAAGCTGGTCTTCCAAGTTATTTACATTGAATTATTTGGCTATGGAAATGCATATCGTTTTTAGATGCCTCATAGCTGAGTATGCCATAAGAGAGAGCACAGTGATTTCTAATACTTTCTAATTTTATTTTAGTGTTTGAACTGGAATACTATCAGGTCAATTCTTCAACTAGTATAAATTGTTGTGACTCAGTGGAATGTTGTAGTTCCATGGAATGTTTTCCAGCTTGATTTGTGATCCTTTATCATCTGCCACTTCAGGAATCTAGTCTGCACTTACCACTCCTGGGAATTGTTGTTCAGCTGATAACCAGTGCAAACATCAGTAGACATCTCTCATCTCTTGCAGTTTCCTTTTGTTGGCAAAATGAAGAATGGAAGCCACTTAAATAATGAAACTGTTAATGGAGTGCTTAAAATTATTCTGGAAAAATCTGTTGCTAAGGTCAGAGCCATAGAATTAGTTTAAACTTGAAACAAAGTTGGGGGGACTTTTTCATAAATTGTCTCTGTGTGTGGCAGAGATAGTGAACAAGGTCTTATAAAATACAAGTAGTAATGACAGAACTAACAATTCATAACTCGCTCTGTGAGTAGTGATTTACCCTAACAAGATCTCTGTCTCTCACCGTCTGAATCAACTATGCTATAGACAAATTTTAGAACCTTGCAGTTTTTACTGATGATTTGCTATAATCCCTTTTTTTACTACGTATTTACTGAGACAAAAGGAAGTACAGTGTTTTGGTCAAAGGCTGTTTTAAAAAACTTTTTTAGGATTCAAACCTGAAAATGCAAAGATGCATTTTCTTTGCATTCTGTATTTTCTTATTTTACAAGTGATCATCTTATCGTTTTTGTTCAATAAATTTATTCTACTTAGGTTTCAAAAGCAATCCAGTAGCCTTTAATGTCTTCTACTAGAAAAATCAACTCTAAATGCTGATTTTTAGAATCAGTCTGCTAAAGTGTACTGTAATATACTTGAAAACTGGGTAGCTTGCCCCCAGTATTTAGTATTTGTTAACCATATTAACGTGCCTGGAGTTTATTTGTTGCTTATGGGTGGAAGAAGTATATTGACACGTTTATTATTTGTGACAGTCTTGGTTTAATCGCATGACAGGGATTGGCCTCTAAGGTACATCTGCCCATTTGATCTGGAGGCTGAAAGAGACATCCCTGAGCTGATCACAGGACAGGCTGTGAGCCTCCTGTGTGCTCCAAGGGGACAGACATGGAAGCCTCAAGGAGAGTGGAGGGCAGTTTAGGCTCTTGACTTGGATGGAAGTCAGTTACTAATGGTTGAGGTTTGGGGGTTTTGTTGTTCTTTTGAGGATATTGAAAATTGCTACTTTTATATAATACGGTAAGAAGTATAAAACCATTTCCCTACTCTGATTCATGCCTTGGAAGATGAATTAGCTCCTTTTGCTTTCAGATTTAAAAATTGAGTACTATGCAGGACTTCAAAAAGTGAGGGCTGGTTTGCATCACACTGAAATAAAGCTTTAGTTTTATACACATTATTGTTCAGTTCCTCAGTGGGTTTACCTTTTTTAAGCAAAAGCAGTGATTGTGTACAGAATTGTTATATTGTCATGTGGGCATGTTGCCTCTTCTTGAGCTTTCTGGTTTAGTTGTTTGCCTTTGCAGGACCTTCAAGTGGAGGAGCTTGCTGAAACCTTTGTGGGCATTCGTGACCTTTAGAGGATTACTTTTGGTGAGAAATATGTGAATTACAAGCCCTTAAGAAATTGAGTAAAATCTATCCTTACCTCATTCCATGGAAAAACAACTCTCATTGTGTGTCTTGGTGTGGCTGGGGGAAGGGGAAAAGCTATACAAACTCCTTTCATGCAAACTGAATAACGATTTCCGTGGTGGTTCATGTAAATTTAGGAAGAACAATATTTTGTCATCAGTGCACAGCTGAATGGGATTGTTACCTACTGAAGTTTTTAACAGTGTGGCACTAATGAAGGCTGTGCACAGTGTCAGATCATTTAACCATCAATTACTTGTTTGGAAAGATAATTTCACCACAGCAAAAATTTACCACACTGGGCCTGCCTTCCTCAGATCTCTTACAGTCCTGTACTGGACAGCGGTGAGCAGCTGAATAGCAGTGGGGTTTTTGCCTTTTTTCTGTGTTTGTTTTGTTTTGAGTTTTTGTCTTTGTGTTTGTTTCTTTCCCCTTGTAGAAACTAAATAACTTTTCCAAATGCATTTGAAGTTGAACAATCAAAAATAATTGACCCTTCTTATTTGTTCCAGTCTGTGCACTGACATTGAATTCTTAGCATTATGTGTTAAAAGTGCACATTAATTGCAAGACTGGTGGACAAAGGTATTTAGCACCTGTGCCTCACCGACTGCAGTGGGAGGCAGGCACCTGCAGGCTCTGCCCAGAAGCAGGCTGATGTATACACAACACGTCTGGAGCACCGCTGTTATTCCCTGCAGTGTAACTGTGTTCTTAAGCTTTTAGTCTTAGGATAGTACTTCTAGGCTAATGAGATGTTTGTGTAGCAAGTTCTGTCAGTTTGAAAGCATATTTACTTTTTCTTTGTCAGCCCAGCTTGGAAGGGGTGAACAGTTTCCTTAGTGCAGCCGTGTGGAGTAGGTGTCTGTTGCTGAAGGAGAGCTGATGGATGTGTGCTGGCAGTACAGTTAGGGAACCTCATTGCTTATGAGCAATCACCTCAGATACTCCCGTTGCTTTCAGTCGTAGTTTGGCCCACAAACAACAACAGAGTAAGTTGCTTGTGAGATCGGTGAAGTGAAACTTTCTAAGTCATGCCACTTGAACGAGAGCAGGGGTATCAAACTCATGGCTCCCGCTGTGCTCCTGCTCCTGCAGCGTAGCATGCATCACACACGCCGCACACGTGACCAGCACTGGCAGGAGTGCAGGGGCAAGGAGCTCGGCACTGCCGCTGGGTAGAAAGAAACAAGATGCCGGGCTGGATAAAACAAAGTGGAAGGCTGGATTTGTCCCGGAGGCTCCGAGTTTGACATCCCTGCACTAGAGCATGTGGTTTCCACATGCAGGCTGTAGTGCAGCTGTAATGACTCATATGGTACCTGTCCCCATAACTTGCCCAGCCTTCAGCAAAATGACAGCTAAAAGTAGGGAGTTTTATAGGGAAATTCCAATGAAAATGTGCATTACAAGAAAGATTTTCAGTAATCCCAGGGAATGTTTTGCCTTGTGAATAAACACACTGTTTTCATGTTTAGTTTGAAACATCCTTTTCCAAAAAGTGTGTAATCTTGATGAAATCACAACAGTGGGTAAAAGTTTATAACCCAAGATTAATGCAACCTAATAAAGATGTTATTTGAAGTTTTGTTAGATTCTTTTCTCTGTTTTTATGTCCATCTTTTCTTGCTTCCTGATTTGTTCCATTGGACATAAGAGCATGCTGTAATTTGACTGGATCATTTTTCGCAGATGACTGAGCCATTGTTACAAACAAATCCTCTCGTAGATGAACTAATGAGTAGCCTGTGGCAATGTCCGCACACAGTACATGCGTGGCTGGGTACAGCAGGATCACTTGAAGATAATCGTTTAACAGGTAATTGTTTTCCAAGTACTGTAGGTTTGATATGTAAAATGAATTGAGACACAAAGGCTTCTGTATTCCTCTGGTTACAAGATCAGCAGTATTTTCAGATGCTGTTTTTAATATTTTTTGTTTACGTTTAGGGTAAGGGTTTTTTTGCTGTATGAATGACAAAACTCAATAAATGCCAGGATTTTTTTATGATGCAGTTTTGATTTGGGAAAAAAATACAAACACAAATAAAGCCGTTAAGATTAGTTTTTCTTAAAATGAAGTAGCTTTCTATCTGAGATGGCTACTGTTTGCTTACCTTTCAAAATGGAGTTTAAGTGGTGCAGTACAAGGTGATGAGGCGATAGCTATAAAGTCAACCACAACAGAATACTTCGTTTACTTGCTGGGGCAACACAGCAGAACTCTGTTGATGTATCAAGCATGTAAAAGCAAACAGACAGCCTAACCCAGTCTTATAAAACAATCTCATATTTTTGCCAGCCTCCCAACTTCATTATGCAACTTGTGTAATAGATTGTAACTTGAATACGTATTAACTTTGCGTGCTTATTGACAGAATCATTTTGTAATGCTGCTGATGCAAGATAGAGTAAAGAAGTAGCAAGTAAATGGCTCTGTTAAGCTGAAAGAGGGATTCAGAATTTGAGTAGAGGGGTCTATGCTTTTGTATCAGCCAAATATGCTGTGGAAAAGTGATATTTAGATTAACACAATGTAGTTAAGACATAAAAGGGAAGAATGGAACCCATCTAACTGAAACAGCAAAGCTTTGAAAATATGTAAGATTCGTTGCTTTAGATGCTGATCTTCCAGAAAGCACTCTGGGATGTCAAGAGTTTTAGGACTAAGTTTGAAAAAGCTGGATGATGCCCATGACCATTTTTGGCTTTTGTTCAGCAGACAGGGTAGCACTTGTAAATTTGGGCATAGTTAAATTTATTCAAGAAAAGTTCATCATAATCAGCTTGCAATGTTAGACCTCATTCTGTCTCTTTCTTTAGGTTAAGGCAGAAATAGGTGAATTTGGAACAGATACTATCAATGCATGACAAATTTGGCCATGAGTACTAGAGAATAACTTTTGAAAAACGATATTGTACATAGAAAATAAGTATCAATGTCAGATTTACAAGCTATATAAATGAAATGAGGTTGTTTTTTTTTCCCTGTTGGGGTCTTTTTGGTTTTGATATTTCTTTTCCCCCAAGATGTTGAGGCAGGATCAGTCTTGGGACCATTCAGCCCTGGAAACAGCATACTGTGTATTAAACTCTATTATTTTAAAGCTACCTTCTAAAAATACCTATTGATTAAACAATTTAGAAAAACAAAGCTACTTCGTGGAATGTCTGAGACAGAGCACCAAACAGTCTTCTGCAAAAAGATCTGCAGCACTGAGCAAGAATCCCCTGATCTGTTGTACCAGAAAAGGTCACCTCAAGGCAGACCAAATGTGATGGGAAAAGGAGATATGTATGTATTTCTGGCTGCAGAGATTAATGAGCCAGCAAGGAGAATGTTACTCCTGCTGCTGCGCCCCAGGCTGGAAGGAAGTGTTGTGAGACTCTTGCACAGTTCAGTGTTTTAAAGACCGGCATGGAGGTGAGGATTGACTGATTTTGCAGGAAAAAAAAAGAAAACTTGTCAAAATGAAGAAGTAAACTGCTCTTTGTGTCCCTCCTTTTCCTTCTCTTTGACTTTCTGATGAGGGTGTTTTTCTTTACCTGCTGTGGTCTTGCTCTATGGTGAACACTAGGATTTTGCAGCTTTTGGAGTTGGAATGAAGTTATTGCATTAATGACCATAAACACCGTACAGCGGCTTTTCTTCATAGCACATTTTTGCTCATTTTGTGTTCTTCGAGCTTAAAGGAACCTTTTCACTATTACTGGAGAACATGAGGTGTATATTTTTCCTGGCAGTTTGGAAAGCCTGCTTGCCATAGGATGTATCGTGGGAAAACCATCATGTTGGGAGCTGTATAGATCTTAGTCATAGCCTTTGATACTGTTCCTGGAAGATGACACTTCAGGTGAAAAACATACATCATACATATCTTGGGGGTTGTTTCTGGAGTGAGGGTTGGGAGAGTGAGTGGGTAGTATGCAGAATTGTACTTGTAGGGGAGAGATTGTCCTTCCAGCCGACCAGAGCCTCTCTTGGGCTGTGTGAGAATAATGGCCAGACATGGCTTGAAGTGAAACTTTAAGAATACTGGACAATCAGCCAAGGATTTTTTAACTAATTTAAGTTAAGAGAGTAGATACTGACAATTCAGCATTTATTAGGAGAGCCTGCTGTAATACGGTGGAGGTACAGTCTGAAATATGAGATGTGTTCACAGAAAACAGGGGCTAAACACTTTTAGCTAATGAACTATCAAGACTTCTTCTATTCCTGGTCTGGCAAAGTATTCTACAAGTTTCTTTCTTCAGTAAGGAAAAATTTGCCTACAAACACTTCCATTCCAGGGACAGGGCTTCTCATATGTCTCTGTTGGGGCAGAAGAATGCCCTATGACATGTGGTCAGCATTTTTTAACAGGCTTATTTATATAGACATGGAGTGAAAACTCTCTTACAACATCAGTTCTTTAAAGCTATGGATTTCCAGCTCTTTTAGAGTCCTTCGGGGAAGTTAGCTTGCCAGGGCTTAAAAAGAGTTTGCTGACCAAGATATCAGGTGTCCACAGATTCTTTAGGGTCAGGAGAGCAAGTGGGCATCAAGAAGTGGAAGCAGTCTGGTTTAATGTGGTGACGTGCTGGTGTAGTGTCAGTCTGGTCACTTGAGCAGTAAGTGGCACAGGTATGAAAGATAGGAAAAAAGGCATCCCCATGCACCCATCCAAGCACACTGTTTTCTCCTAGATTGCCTGGAAGATCTTGATGAAAAATGTGGGACAGCAGATGGTTCCACAGGACAGTCAAGGATTTGACCTTGTGAATTCATAAACCACAGGTTGCTGTCACATAGTTTTGTTTGACAGCTGTCTGTTCTGTCACATTTCCAGATCCTAATTTCAGACATCTAAAATTGCTATTGTACCCCTCTGCTCTCCAGTGTAAATAACTTCTGCCACTGTCTTTTCGCTGTCCTTCTCATAAGGACTGCTGTGCATTCAAATTTTTCACGTCCTCTCTGTCCCTTCCACATTCATGAGTTAATTTTTGTTCTTCAGTTTCCAGTTGTAAGGAATTGAAAATTATGGGTCAGCTTTCAGCTAATTTTACCTGGTTTCTGTGCTTTCTCTGAAGCATAAGGCTTATGTGTCCAGGATTTTTTCCAGTAATTGAGTTGTAACTAAATAAGTAGCTTACCTTGAGAAATATTTGAAAACAAACCACTAATTATGGTCATTTCAAAGATCATCTGAAAACATCAAATAATTTATAAATCATTTTTAGACCATACTTGAACAAAATCAGTTCGTCCTGAGGGTAGAGAGGGGAAGATGTTCAGCTTTGCTTCCAGAGCCTGTAATTTTCTTAGGTACTAAGAATCTTCCAGCTCCTCTTTTGCACTTGCTTTATTACTTGATCCCTTCCCATTCATTCTTGTCTTGGACAATGTCAGGTCCTCGATCCTCACTTCCCACATTTTTTTTTTAATAAAGCAAAAATGTAAGGTATTTTTTATTAATTCCTTTCACTTTATGGAAAAAACCCACCCCAGGGACTGGAGGAGGCTTTGCTATCTCTCTTTCTGTGAGGAAGTTATACGAGTGTTTTTTTGCTTATTATGTGGTCCTGGTTGGAGGTCCCTGCTGGATGCAGTGGCTGTTGATTCACTTGCTCTTTTGTTTATTCATGCTGGCATGTGAATTGTTCTGTCTTCTTGGAGTTAGGTACTAACGGATGATGAGAAATCAAAACAAATCCTTGTCTAGTGAGAGATTCTGCTATTGTTATCCCAATTTATGTTGCAAAAGGTATGACTTCAAGAAGTAAAAGTGCAAAACCCACTTTGCACTCTGTATTCAAGGGTTGAAAATACTGTCTGAGATAGCAGATTGTTTCTCCGCTGGCACTTGGGCCGCTGGATGTTTCCACTTCACTAGTGCTAATGGTGATGTGAACTACTTAAATTTCAAACAAAACCAGTCAGGTAAACCAAACAGGGATGAAACAGAAGATTAGCACTTTGTTTAAAGCAAAAAAGTCAGTCTATGAAAATTACATGAAAGCAGGGTTTCTTTCCTTTGTTTACCCTACTGCAAATATGTTTGTTTAGGAGCAATAAGAGTTAATTGTCAAACTTTACAATGTAGTCAGAGTTTTTCTCATAAAATGTATAACAGACTCTGCCCAGATGGCAAATGTTGATATGTAAATCTAAAACATGAAAATTTCCATTGGGGGCCAGATGGTGGCTTAATGTGAATTGTTTAACATTTATGTTTATCTTATTAAAAGTGCCTTTATATGTCCAAACTAAGCTATCAGTGTGGTTGAAATGGTTCACTAAATGAACAAAAAAGTCAAAGCATGATTATAAGGCACCTCCTGCCTGTGTGGATCATGGGAAGGCAAAGCATGGGCTCTGAGGAGTTCTTTCTGTTTACAAAATTGTGAATAAAATATTGTAAACAAAATACAATCACTGTTTGTCAGCCTGGGAAAAATATTGAGCAATATTACTTTCCCAGAAGTTAGAAAAGTTGGACAATGATAGTGCACACGTTAAATACTGTGATTTATTTCCCCTCAAAATAGGCTTTGGTGCTCAGTGGGAAAGAGCTGAGCTCCGGAGCAGGGGGAAACATTGCGGCTTCAGCCCCTCCCAGGCGCAAGTCCTTCCTTCTGCAGGGCCGCCTGGCTCTTCCTGTACTGTCTTCTGGCTCTGCCAAAGCCGTCGCTTCCTCTGATGCAATTCAAGAAATTGCACAACAGAGGAACGAACAAACGAGCACTTGTGGACTCCATCACATGAGGGACTGCTGGCGCCTTTACAGTAAACTGGTCTGACATTAAGGGAAGTGGTTAGTGTGGCTGCGAAGGGCAGCAACGAGCCCTGGGTCAGGTGAATCTTTCCCAGGACTGTCTGTGCATGTGCTCCAGTTTGGATGTGAATCTGCTCGCTTGTCTCTCCAAATAAATCTTTCCAAGACCACCACATCATGTTGAGGCATCTAAAAATCAGAGGGTAGCCATTGCACAGGTGAGGAGGAAAACTCCTTTTAATAGCTTTAGTTACACACTCCAGGCATCAAATACACGGTTACTTTTGTGGTGCTTTCACAGTGGAAGGGAAAAAATGCTTTAGTGATAAATGTAAAATAGAGTGCCTGCCTGTGTCTGTGGACCTCTGTGTGTGTGTGGTAGGGTTCAACAAGGCAGAGAAATAATTCAAAGAAGGCGGCTGTGGATTACAGGTTGATGTTGACTGCATTAACTTTGACCTGAGGCTTTGGGCTAATGCCAAGATTTATTTTTTTTCTCACAGGGCAGTATTACTAAAAGCATTGGCTGGAATTATCATAGATAAGTGTTAAATGGCAGGTTAATATTTAAATCAGTGTGCTATTTGATAATATTACATTTTGAACAGAAGAACACTTCCTCCATGCAACCCATTCATGTGAAGAGGCATTACTTGAATTGTTGTTTGAAGTCTAATATTGCTGTATTTATGTGGAACTTTTTCAGTTGAAAGTATGAGGACCCATTTCCAATTAGTGGTTAGAGTTAAAAAAAAAACAAACACCCTTTTTGTTTGAAATGCCACAAACATGATGACTTAATAAAATAAAAAAGGTGCTGCAGACAAGGGCATCTCTCCAGGGCAGTTCACAACACCGTTTGGCAAAGCTCAGCCCTTTGCCAGAGATAATTGGGCTAAATACGGTCTCTTGAAAAATGGGGACAGGCGCCCCATAATGCTCTCATATTTCTCAAACAACAGCCCAAGATCCTGAAAACCATGCAAGCATATTAATTAAAAAAATAATACTGCTTGCTGAACTGATTGCTGCGCACACACAGAAGTGTTGATGTGCAGCCACAGCATTTTTATTGGCTAACTGATGTCTTCAGAAGTCTCTTCTTCCATAAATGAGGCAGCACCCAAAGCTATAACAAATAAAGCCTGGTATGGCTGGTATGGCTGGAGGATTTACTAGCTGTGCCTTAAGTTTTTGCACTCAGGCTGTGTGGTCCATCTTAAGGAAAATATGTTATGCTTTGTGTACCTCTCTTTCTGATCACTTTTGGTAGTTTTTGTGATTTAAACTGAAACCAAGCACCAGTTCTGCTATTTTTGTGCTGTAGTCTGTTGCAGCTCAGGGAGGAAAACAGCTCTGTCAATTCACAGCCTTGTGCATTACACACACACACACTCACACGCAAAATCTTTTGAGTCACATTTTTAATGGTGCCTTGTAAATGAATAATTCAGAAGTGAGCCTTAAAATCCAGATCCTGCAGTTTTATCCAGAACATATTGCAAATGCTCTGAGACTGGGAAACAGTTTTGAATCTGCTGCAGGAGACAGTGAGCAGCTGGTAAACTACTGGCCCTTGATGAAGTAATACTATGTTGCCATATCTCCAATCACTGCAGAACTTAATTAATTCGTTTTACCCTGCCAATCTGGGGAGACCAAACATTGTCTTGGGCAGCCACCCTGATTATTTCAGCTTCTTCATTATTGGCCATTAAAGCTGAATTTGGTCTCTCCCAGCAAGGTATATTAAATATCTTGGATTTTGGAATGCCTGCATTATGTCACACACTGATATTTTATGTAACTGCCTGATTTTAGAGAAAAGTACTTTTTTTAGAAGCTAGTAGTTCATGCAATGTATAAATATGAGTGTTAATGGTATAGCATTTTTAATGAAGAAATGAGAATACTGAATTGGTGTGTTCAAATGTGCAGCTTTCTTAACATTACATAATTTATTCTATAGCTTCGTGTTTTCTACAAGCTGACTTCGGAAAGAACATATTTTTCCTCTGGCTAGTTCATGTATTACCTTACACTTGTAGCAAATTGCTTTGTTTCTGTGAGCTGGTGTGTGGGCCACAGCAACCAAACCACCAGTTCACACACTTCAGAAAAGTCATATAGAGCCATACTGTATTTAGATGTTGTGTAACATAAGGAGAATAAGCCTCAGTTACGTGAGTCTACCTGTTTAATACAGAATTTACAAGCTTCCCTGTTGTTCTAAACCAGTTTTGCTGGGGAGGATGCCTGCTTAAAAAAAGCATTTCTATTGCAGGACATGAACTTGATTGACATCCTTTGGAGGCAAGATATAGACCTTGGGGCAAGGCGTGAAGTTTTTGATTTTAGTCAACGACAGAAGGAGTATGAACTCGAAAAACAGAAGAAACTTGAGAAGGAAAGACAAGAGCAGCTCCAAAAAGAGCAGGAGAAAGCCTTGCTGGCTCAGCTGGAGTTAGACGAAGAGACAGGTGAATTTATTCCTATTCAGCCAGCTCAGCGCATTCAGTCAGAAAATACTGATCCACCAATCAGTTTTTCACAGGTAAACTATTCGTGCGTGTTTGAGAGCGTGTTTAAACCTTTTTCCATTCACAGGAAGGCATAATGTTAGCAGTTACCTAAAACCAATTTGCATTTGTTGCTGTAATCGAAGATTCTTCAGTTATTCAAAGATGCAGTAACATTTTTTCATAACTTTCCTGTTTAGACGACACAGACTTCAAAACCAGAAGCAGAGGCCTTGTCCTTTGATGACTGCATGCAGCTCTTGGCCGAAGCGTTCCCATTTATAGATGACAATAAGGTAAAACGCTCAAGACAGTGGTTTCATGGGTGGTCTTTTAAGGGCTCAGTTTTGTGTCTTCTTTTACTAAGATTTGTCTTCTGGAGGGAGTGGAGTGGTACTCATGTTCCTTCCCCTTGCTGAATCCTGCAGCCAGGGTTCAGTGTGTAACATCAGCTTATGGCAGCCATTCCAGTTATGGCAAATAACGGTAGTGGCCTTCGTGACTTTGTTACAGTGAGCGTAGTGCAGTTCTCTGCAGTCAGTGCTTTTAAGATGCTTTATTGCCATGTGCTGACCCAGACGATTTCATGTATAAAGACAAGCCCTTCACCAGCTAGTTTCTAGCCTTATTTTCCTATTCCTTTTCTTAATGTGAAAACTCCTGTCATGGGAATATTTTTGTATTATCCCAGCATTTACAAAAAAATGGTTTTTTTTTAAGAACACCTGTCTGTTCTGCAGAAATGGTAGAACACCAAACCCCAGATTTTTGTTTTGGAAAATTAAAAGTTGTTTTTTTTGAGTGGACCTGTTTATGTGGGGATTTTTTGTTGTTGTTTTGTTTTGGATTTTTAAAATTTTTTTTAAACACTCCAGGCTTCTTCAGCTGCGTTTCAGTCACTGGTTCCTGCTCAGATCGATAGCAACCCAGTCTTCATTTCCTCTGATCAAACTCAGCTACCTGAATCGCCTGTTCTAGTTCCACTTACTGATGCAGAGAATATGCAAAACATAGAGCAAGTTTGGGAAGAATTATTGTCCCTTCCAGAGTTACAGGTAAAGGTTTAGTGTGATAAGCACCTGAAAAAAAATAGCATGATATTTTTGAAGAGTATGGTATTTTGGAGAATGCAATACAAGAGCATCATAACAGATGGTGATTATGACTGTCATGTTGGATGTCCGTAACTCAAAATGAACTTTAATTTTTAAAAAATAATGTATTGGAAAACATGCAGGAGAAAGAACATCAGTAATTTATGAGAATACCTTAACAAAACGCAATTTGTCTTCCCAGTCAGAACTTCCTCATACTTAACAAATCGTTATTTGCTTCTGTATGCAACTTTTTTCCGCATGAGCATGGTTGAATTGTAGCTGTTTAAAAATGGAGGCTTCTGAGTTACAGAGCTACAAGTATTGTTTCTGCAAGCATTATTGAAAATGCTTTTTTCTGTGTCTAAGTAGACTGTGTAAATCACTTAGTGTTACTTTTGCGTTTAGCTTTTATCTAAGGAAAAGGTTTGGTAAAGGTGATAATAGGACATATATTTAGATACGTGGAAGAGTTATGTATAGTTCTATAGTTATTTTTTATAGATGTTCAGTGAGAACTAATTTTGTCAGGTACATGAACAGTATATTTCAAAGGAACAAAAACCCCACTTTGCTATAGTGTTAAATTGTGCATTACAGAGGACACCTAGGTTTTCTTTTCTCCTATCCTTATGTTTCTATTTATATTTTCCTTAGATCTGACTATAAAATTGAGAAAATTTATTTTCAAATAAATTTTCAAATTATTTTCAAATATATTACTGTAGAACATTACAATGCTCCAACTTGATGCTGTTCTACTTTATGCTGTTAACACCAGAGATGAATGCTGAGAGGAATGTCTGTAAATCCAAATCATATTTTTTTTAAAAAAAGGTGTTTTCCCCTTTGTCTTTTATCTTTTTTAAAAATTTTCCTAGTTTCCTCATTTTTGCTGTTCTAGGTGTAAAAGCCCCACGTATGTAACAAGGGCAGTTGGCTGTGAAGAGACAGCAGTGATGCTGAAATTACATTAACCAAACCAAAATTACCTGTTGCAGTAATTCTGAGTAGTAATTGAATAATTTTCTGAAAGCAGTGAGATAATTAAATTGAGAGCATTGCCTTTTATCAGTTATGTTTGACAAAAAAGAAATGTGTGCGCTCATTCGAAACCTTAGATTAAGCATTGAACGATCTCTGGTTAAATAATCAGTGTGTGGTCCCTTCTTAAGAGAAGCAGAATCATTTTGGTAATTGCCTAATTCTTTGGGGACAGAAGGCACACTTATTTCAGCTTCAGTTAAAAAACTGCCACCCTGTTGGAAAGAACATTGGTCTTGCAGCCAGTGAGAGCCCATCAATGTAATGGCCTTTGATGCACGGATGTTAGGCAGCTTAACTAAAAGTACGTGGGCTGAGTTAATGTTTGCAAGGCTTTGCGTTAGTGCCCTTTTTACTTCATCAAGAATTACATTTCTCTCCACTGAACAGCTGCCTCATTCATTCAGTAAATCCTGAAACAATCTTGATTTTGAGGAAAAGAAATCTATTGTGTAACATGAAATTGAGTGCTGAAAGTAATTGTGTGCTAGTAATGCTCATTAAGTCCCATTCAGTAATTTTACATCTACTGTACTCATGCCGTTCCTAGCAGCAGTGCCTGTGCGAAGTTCAGACCTGACAGCTCCAGGATCCCCACTAGCAATTTAGCAGAACCGGAGTGCTCTGTGCAGCTTCTGATGCTCTGTAACATCAGAGTGCCTTGGAATGGGCCTCTTTGGCATCTTGCTATTAGGTTTGACAGCCTCTGCTGTCTTAATGTAAATAGCTTTGTCCAGAATGAGTTGCTTCACAACTCTGCTTAGGTATCCAGTTGTCTTCTTAGATTGCCTCTCCATAGTAAAACCATGTTGTAGTCATCTAGGTTACAGCAATGTTGTAATACCCATTTAATGTTCATGTTGATTGATAAGATACTTAATGTTTGTAGTTTATAGAAAAAGGTTTTACCAGCAATTGGTGATGCATTGCTCAACTTCTCTCTCTACATTTCCCATGTAGTGTCTTAACATTGAAAATGATAACCTGGCTGAGGTAAGCACAGTCAAAAGCCCTGAAAACAAGCCAACAGAGATGCACAACAGCTATGATTACTACAGCTCATTACCCATCATGAGAAAAGATGTTAACTGCAGTTCAGATTTTCTGGATAGTATTGAGGGCCCCCTTTCCAGCATTTTGCCGCCACAAGACACCAGCCAGATGAGTGTGAACTCCTTAAATGACACATCCCCTTCAAACTCTGATTTCTGTGAGGATTTCTACACTGCCTTTATTGATACAAAGGCAGATGCTGACACAGCAACAACAAATACGATCAGTCAATCACTTGTGGAAATTCTAAGTGAACCTATTGATCTTTCTGATTTCTCACTGTGTAAAGCTTTTAATGGCAATCACTCAGGAACTGTACCAGAATGTAATGATTCCGACTCTGGTATTTCATTGAATGCAAGTTCTAGCGTAGCATCACCTGAACACTCTGTGGAATCATCTGCCTATGGAGATAAGGCTTTTGGTTGTAGTGATTCTGAAATGGAAGACATGGATAGTGCTCCTGGAAGTGTGCCACAGAGCAATGCTAGTGTGTACTCATTGCAGTTCCAGGATCAAGTATTTTCTTCCCTGGCACCAAGCACTCAAACACCTAGTTTGCAGTGTACAAACACACCAAAGAAAGAACTCCCTGCTAGTCCAGGCCACCCCAAAGCTCCGTTCACAAAAGATAAACCTTCAAGCCGCCTTGAAGCTCATCTCACAAGAGATGAGCAACGAGCAAAAGCTCTGCAGATCCCTTTTCCTGTTGAAGAAATCATCAATCTCCCTGCTGACGACTTCAATAAAATGATGTCTAAGGAGCATTTCAATGAAACCCAGCTTGCGCTTATTAGAGATATTCGCAGGAGAGGCAAGAACAAAGTGGCTGCTCAAAATTGCCGTAAAAGAAAACTGGAAAATATAGTGGAACTGAAGCAAGACTTGAGTAACCTAAAAGATGAAAAGGAGAAATTGCTGAAGGAAAAAGGAGAGCATGACAAAAGCCTTCGTCAAATGAAAAAGCAACTGACCACCTTATACGTTGAGGTCTTCAGCATGCTGCGTGATGAAGATGGAAAGTCTTACTCTCCTAGTGAATATTCACTACAGCAAACTAGAGATGGCAATGTCTTTCTTGTTCCTAAAAGCAAGAAGTCAGAGACTAAACTTTGAAGAGCAGCACAGCTGGCTACTGTTCTATGAGTTAATATTTTTTTATTATTATCCTAATAGTTTTTACTGTGAGGTGGAATGCAGAATTAGGTAATATTTTTCAAGTAATTCTATGCAATTATTTTAAAGTTAATAATTAGTTTATGGAAGGTGCAAGTTTAAAACTAATAGTATGATGCAGATGGATGTATGCAAGGTTTGTAATCTCACTTTTATAACAGAAATTTCCTTCTGATAACACCACTTTGACTAGATTCCATATACATGTAAATATTTAAAGATGATGTATTTATATACTGTTCCTATCTCTTATATTCATAGATTTATTTCATATATATATATAAAAGTGATTTTAGCCTTCTAAATATAGTTTCTTGCAAAACAAACACTATGGCTTCTGATACCTTTTTATAAATATGCAATTGTGTTTGTTTTGCATTTTTCTTACACATTTATACTTGCTTTATATTTAATATGTGATTTTAATTTAGTATAAAAGTTAATACTTGCTGTTTGATTTTGATATTTTTAAACTCTACTTAATACACATGTATTTCCCTAAAGGGAAATCCTCACTGGTTTTCCCAG
The DNA here is from genome assembly GCA_033558185.1 of Dromococcyx pavoninus. Classification (NCBI taxonomy): domain Eukaryota; kingdom Metazoa; phylum Chordata; class Aves; order Cuculiformes; family Neomorphidae; genus Dromococcyx; species Dromococcyx pavoninus. The sequence continues at coordinate 21,222 of JAUMJL010002100.1, read as the reverse complement.
GCTAAGTCTTCAAATATGCTTAATAACCAGAGTTGTATCACATAGCATTGTCGTTTCATTCAGCATAATTTTAAATGCCATTTGGAAGGACTGCGTAACATAAAGTTAAGTTTCAAGTCTATGCTTAGGTTTGTAATTTTTGTTTTGCTCTTTGAACACTACTGAGATTTCCGGTGAGATCTTTCCTCCAAAGGCATTTAAAATCTGTAAAGTCATTGTCAGCATTATGCATTTTTCCAAATAAAAATTCTGTACACTTTTGAGTAATTTTCTAGAAATACACTATGGTGCCTTGTTTGTCACTGTGATTACTTTGGAGCATATGGAAAAAGGCATAATAACTGCCGACCTGAAGTAACAAAGCCTGATCAATAGGCCACAAATAAATGACTTATGGATGATTCTGTATTGCATTGCTCTGTGTGTTGTTTAATCTGTAACTTCGCACAGTCATATTATCAGTAAAATTGTGTTATCCAATTTTTAATCAGTGGAATTGAGTTGTATCACCTTAATTGTAGTTTCACAAGCATGAGTACCACGTGAAGAGAGAGAAAGCACTTCAAAAAGCCTCCTTAGTTTAGAGTTAAGAATCATCTTTCCTGTAGTTTTGGGCAGACTCCAGGCAAAGGAGGCAACGAAGCAGCTGAAACCGGAGTTCCTGCTTTTAGCATGATGTAAATTGTTTATTGAATGATATAAAAGCTGGAGACTCTTGCAGCGATTTCTGGAGACTCTACTACAGGTGGACACGCTGCATGGTCCTGCCAATTGTCCAGGGACTGGCTCTCCAGATCTTAACTGCAGAAGGGACTTCCCAGTGATTGTGAGTCTGGATGATGAGAATAAAAGGGCAATTGGTGATGTATTTTCTTGTTGTTTCTTTTCCCAGCTGTTAAGCTCTTCCAATCTGATTTGAGTGATGATGAAAAACAAGCAGTAATGTTTCTTGGCCTGGTTGTTGGAGCTCTTCAAATCTGATTTGAATGATGATGAAAAAAACAGTTGGTGATGCTGTGCATGTTTCCTTACAGTAATGATTTGATGCATCATCTTTAAAGCTGGTATTGTTAATCATTTGCCACCTTTCTTGTTTTAATAAGTTAAGTAAAACTTGATTTCACAGAGTATTCAAGAGTTTGAGCTTTTATGCTGATTGCACTCCATGGGTTTTGAAGTGTGGTAACACGCAACCGACCACGTTATTCAGAACCTGTTCTCTACTAATTGAAAAGTGTTATGGAGTTTAAATTCTGATTTATAAGAGGGTAAAAATTGGGCAAATTAAGAGCATTGTTTTGTTTACTCTTATTGTACTTGTGAATTGTGGATTCTTGAATACAGAAAATGCATAAGTTGTAATTTGAAATACACAGATTCATTGAAACATTAAAAACCCTATCATATTCCTTCATCTTCCCTGTGAAACTTGTAATAAAGCACTACTGGCAGAAAAACATTTCAGATTAAATATTCTTTATAATTTTAAAGAATATTTTGTCTGTTACAATATTTTTGCATAACTTCTCTTAATATTATAACCACACAATTGTTTTGCAAGACCTTCTGGTACATTTTTTGGAAAAGCAGGAACCTGGAGATACTGGAAAAAGGTAGCGTAGGGTCCACAAACATTGTTTATTAATGTAGGAGAATGGGGTTGAAGAGACATCAGATGAGGAAGCCGGCCTTCCATTAGCTCATTCTTCACAAAGTTAGAGGAATGATAAGTAAAAAGATACAGCTGTTAGTGAATTCAGCTGTGAGGTTTGTATTTCCCAACCTCTTTAACTGTACCAGAGGTGCCTGCCCAGCAGAAAGCTGCTCCTCTCATGGCTGGCGATGAAAGCCAAAAGAACAATTTTAGATTATTATAATCCAGTTTATAGGACTTTTTATGGCCCTTCTGAACATCCTCAATAAAAACAGCAGCGCAAAGAGGAAGGGCAGGGGAGTGATACAGAAAGCCAGAGTTGTCATGGATGTTACTCTGTTGCAGGATGCTGTGGAAGGTCTCTTGTTCTCAGGTGGTGTTTGCTGCTTTCATACCACTCCAGTGACCCTACACCCTTTCACCTGAACAGCATTAACTAGTGAGGAGCCCCCTGTTACACAGGTACCAGTTTTGGTTTTCCATCTATACACAGAATTTCGGATGCTTTTTCATTGTCCAGTTTGTCACAATAATGTCAGTGTAACTCTTCATAATCAGATTTTGGTTTTATTACCCCAAATATTTATTTTTAATCTTTGACACCTTGCCATTCATAGTCCTGTTAACACATTTACTGATTCTGAGTGACAGAGGCTTCTCTGGTACCTGGTGCAAACACACCCACTCTCTCCCTCTGTTGCCCTTCATCTGCATTGTAACCTCAGCTGAATAGAACAGGAACAGCAGCTTCACTGGGAAGGTGGTTTTGCCACAGGGCAGGGTAATGCTAAGAACCATGTTGTCTGCATCCTCTTTGAAAGGCAGATGCAATGGCCAGAAGAAAGTACTTAAACCTGGGACTATCACATGCTCCAGCTCTGCCTGCCTTAAGAGAAAAGTGGGTTTCACACAACTTCTCATGCTGTGTTAATTGCTGCAAACTTTCAAGTGAGGTCCTGCCCCACAAAATGTTTGTGTCTGAGGCAGCAGATACAGCAAAGTCATGAAAAAAAACCTGTGGCCACAGATTTCCCACATCCCTTGAAGTGTGAGGAACCCTGCCTTTACATAAAGTAGCAATGCTTGTTTTTTTGCAGAAGACCTTCAGAACTGTAAATCCAAGTGACCCAGCTTGCACTTTGAGGCTGCTTACCTTGTTCATCTCAAGCTCCTGCCTTGCTAGCAGCATGTGAGCCCACCCTGCTGCACTGCCCTTGGCACCCTCTGAATGCAACAACGCTCCTTTTGGAGCAAATAGTCAATGCCAATGGCTGGAAACCTAGAGGCTGGATTTGATGGACAAAGAAGCTTTATTTGCTCTAGGTAGGGCAGCCGTGCATCAGCTGAACTAAATCAAAGGTATTGCAGCAGCAAGGTAGATTTTTCTTGCTGCTGTTGTTCCAATAAGCCTCTATTGACTTTACCACCTGCACTGCCTAGGTAGGAAAACACCCCTAACAAACACCAACCCTGGAAAAAACACAAGGGGAATGTGAGTCTGCTGTCATTTAAAGCAAGAGGATCTGTTCCATACTTTAGGATGCCAGTTTCAGAGCATTAGCATTAAAAAGGAAGCACATGGAGCTACAGCCCATGCTTTCCATGGTGACACAGAGTAGCTCTAATACACAGGTACCTGATGGCAAAGCACAGAGAACCTTAAGGGGAAGAGCTCCCGAGTTCCACCCCCATCATTAACAAGGCCATCAATCACTTGTCTCTGACTTACACAGAAAACATTCCAGCTGTGACATAAATACTTCAATTACAAGTTTGCTGTAAAACAGACACCACAGCCACCCCCTGCCCTCTGCTTCAGTTTGGTCCTTATTTTAGCCCTCACACAAAAGCCCGAGGGCAATGGCATCCTCACAGCAGCCCCTGCAAAGGCTGTATTTGCACCACCCACTTATCTAAAACCTAACACAGGGATACTTCGTGCCATCACCAAGATGAGAAGAGCAGCAACAAAAAATCTGGAGGTAACGCAGAAGCCTTGTTGGAATTCCACCCAGCAAAGGATCAGGCTGAAGTTAACTCTGACCACAATTTGCATTGTTTCAAATTTTTCACATCATGAATGCATCAAAACTCACTGCCATTAAGGAAAAAGATATACCACAATAATATGACATGGTATATGTGAAAACATCAGATTGCACACAATATCCTGTATTTTATTGTTATTACTGAGGTACAGAGTATCCCCCTACACCTAGGAGTGACTGGTGACTTTGCCAAGTCTGGTGCATCACAACACTAACACAACTCCAGTAGAGAACATTTATTTCTTGATCAAAACAATTGGTTTTAAAACACTAAAAGTAAAGTTGATGAGCCAGGCTGAACCAAGGTTTTTTGATGTGCAGTCCCAAGTTGGAAAGATGATCCTGTAACTCTTAACGTGTTGCAATAAATTGAGACCACATGCTCCTCACAGCACTAAAGGAAGGTGATGGCAATGGATTTTAGAGTGTAGGTCATTTGTAAAAATACACTTTATTTTGATACAAAATTTGAAATATTTTAACAAATTTCAATCCAATATGGACTATACTTCAGTTTTTAATTTCCATGCTATTTTTAAACTTGTTTAACCACAAGTTCTAAGATGGCTGCACAAAAACATCATTGCTCTCGAAGTCTTTGCCAGTTACTTTAACATGTTATTATGTCTCCAATCTTGCGATATTATCTTCTACATGAAGACCATTTTTCTTCTATGGAGATACTTGGATTACTTTTGTTCAGGAAAAAGTTAATCTTAGACAGAGATGTCAACCTGTAGCACCCACAGCAGAAAAAGAATCATCCATCAGATATCTGAATGTTAGTGATCGCTTGAGATCTTTCATGCTCCACACAATTTAAGACACAAACGCTTGTCAGAGACCACAGATTGCCATAAAAGTGCATGTTCCACCGCATTGTTAGACAACACATGAAACCATGTTAATATCTTGAACACAGGAACCAAAGACAGCAAGTCAGTACATCATGGAGTCAATGCTTGAAAGACTAGGAGCATTCCCCTTCCTGCCTCTAATATTTAATTGATACCAATTTTAAGACACTGCGTTTAATTTCAGTATTCTGTAAAGAAAAAAACCCACTTCTCACATCTCCACCGAGCTGGGCCCTTTTTGTGGAAATACATTTTTACCACCTGAAAGTACCACTTGCTTTTAGATGAACACACAGGTTTAAATATCAAAGAACCTTATGTAGAACTGCAGCACAGGGACCAATCCTTGGTTAACTTCACATCTCCATCTCCATTTGCAGCAGCTGTTTGCAACAGCAGCCACTACAGAAAAAAACTAACCATGAGACAACATTCTTAACTCTTGGAAGTGCCTCTTGGACAAAGATACACTTGACTGAGTGGTCCTTAAGGATGTTTTTATCTTTGACAATGTTTATTTCTGAGCAAACTGGGGTATGAATAATTGTAATTAAGTGAGTTAGTTTAACATAAGTGTTACAAAGCCAAATGTGAAAACAGAATAACTCTCCACAGTGAATGTCTAGTTCTAAACGTGGTGCAAACAGACCCTTCCAGAGCACAGAGCAAGTTTGCAGCAATGCAGAATCCTCTGATGTTAAGGAAGAACTTTACTCTATACACAGGCCTAGTAACGGGACCCAAACTAGGAAGTTTTTGTTACCATTTTCAAGATAATACTGTTAAAAAAAATGGCAACATTTTCCCCTCTGCCCAGTACAAAAGCAGTTGCCCTCAACTGAGTAATGACAAGACACACCAATGCTGTTCCGTGGCGCTATGTGCAGATGCTCACAAGAGCAGCTCTGCCCAGCAGAGGAAAAGCAAGGCTTTTCCATGTCTAAGTGTAAGACAGCAAGCCTGTCCCCTAAGCAACAGCTGCCTGGCGTGCTCTGCTAAGGCGAGGCTGTGACCTCACCAAAGCAGTTCCAAATTTTGGTCAACATTGGCTAACCAAAAACATTTGCCAATGTTTTTTTAAAATCCTACAGCCATGGTGAGATTTCCACTCAGTAGCTCACAACTGCATAGAAATCTCAGTATTACCACTGTAAATTACCTCAGAAGTAGTTTTAATTGTACCTTACAATGTCAAGAGTTTACTTTCTGGATGTTTGCAGACAACAGGTAACAAGTTTTAAACTGCTTGAATCAGTCTGTGAAGGTCCCCAAGCCCCAGCTGACACCAAAAGGCACAGATTCCATTAGACTTTATTTTCTAGGTCACCAAAGCAAAACCAATACCAAAATGGAAACTGATTTCACAAAAATAATGCACACTCAAAAATGTATGGATGAGTTTAAATAGGAACTAGAGTACCAGATAAAAAAAGTTTAAAATATCCCAGACCTGTAACAACTGAACGTGAGGAAAAGGAAATGCATGTTCCAAGAGTTAAGAACCAATGTGCGTAAAAGACTGATGAGAAGTTCATTACCATTCCTCTGTATAAACGCAGTTGTGCTACCAGCCGGGTGCCACGTGATGGCATCAGCCTCCACTCAACAACCCTGCCTGAAAGCACCAAAAGTCTGAAAGGGAACGCCTTGTTTTGTACAGAGGAACACAAACGGACCTGGGAAAGCAAGGTCCATTTATTAGGAGGGAGATCAACTGTGCTAAGCAAGTGCCTTTACAGAAGTTGCGCAGCAGCGGTGCAGGACACTCTACTGGGAACTGTCATGAATTGCTTCAGCGCCTCCACCTCATTGTGTTTCTGTAAAGCCTCTCTTCCCATTAAAAGGGAATTTCTCCCACTCCTCAGTGCACTCCCCACAGTTACTATAGCATATATTTCAAAATATTTATCATTTCTGTCCTGTGGATCTCAGGAACAACAGCAATTTTGTACCTGCCAGGAACAGGAAATTCTTGAATAGCAATTATGCCAGCCAGCAACCCTCATCCAGCATGGGGAACACTGGATGACGTGCGCTGGCATACGTGCTCCACAGTACCTAAGGCTTTCCTTCATATCAAAAGGCTGGCAAAGGAAAGCCTAGGAGGAAATCAGGATTATACAAGTGTTGTACTATACACTACAGATCTTACCCAGTCAGAAACCTTCAATTGAAGAGGATGTGCAAGACATTCCCCATTTTGTCAAGCAGCCGCTTCTCATTCAACCTGAAAATTAAAGAAATTACTCTTACCTTGTTTAAAACCCCCCCCGCTACTCATTTTAATTCATGAAAAATGTTAAAGGCAAACCTTACCTATGCTCATTGCCCTTCCTTTCAGGTCTAAATGCTAGACCTATTTTGAGTCAACTCAAGTAGCTATCACTCAAGGAGGTTCCAAAAGGTGAAGAACTCTTGCTAGACTTTCTTCGATATTTCAGCTGTGATAAGCGGGTTTAACTAGCCTTGGGAAAGCTGCTCACTATCAGCACAGTATCTTATGCCTTCACTTTTCTGGAAGTTGAAGCTGTTGCTCCTGCTGCCTTGTCATTCTTTAATTATGCTGACTTCTGACTTCTCCACACTCAATAGGCTGCTGAAGTCCTGTCTTATGAGTCTCCTTAGCACAGTACGGATCAAAGAAGTGCATCCTAGATTCTTTAAAGCTGGTTAATCACTGTCCTTACACTTTTCCACGTCACAAACAATAGCTAAGCTACCCCACCCACCTACAAAGCGGTCACTTACATCCATCTCTTAAAAGGTTGCATACAGATCTTGTTCATAAAGTTTATTATGACACTATTTTTCAAAGTTAACATTGTTTTCACAGTACAGCTACAAGAGGCCCTGTTAAAAAGAACACTGTCAATACATTCTAAAAAAATCTAGAAATACCAGATCAGTTGTCAGAAGGGACATCAACCCCACCTCCAGTCGTCCCTGCAATCGGATGCAGGCCCCGGGTACAAGTCTACACATTGTCTAAGCGTAGCAATGTACAAACAAGTTGGCAGTCAGGTGGCTCACTCCCTAGTGAGTTGTGGGTTTAGTTTTCAGTGTTTCCAAACTCCAAATGGGTTGTTTAAAAAATGCCTTTATTGAAATACAGCCTCCCCCCGACCCCAAGCCCAAATTAATATGCACAACAACAGAAGCGTTCACTAAATTACCAATTCTTGCTTTAACCTCAGAGATATTTTAAAACCCCACAGAAAAGAATAAGCAGACTTTGCAATCCAGTTTGGAGGCTACCACCTCGACATAGGATCCTTGTTCTGGTGTACTGCAGTCTAAATACACTCCAATAACAGCATTTAAATAACATTGTTTAATTATTTTTTTTTTCAAACAACACACTCATTTTTCTACTACTTCTTAAAATTATAATTCATTATTAATATGACTGATTATGCCTTGAGCCATTTCATACAACTTTGCAGATTCATTCCTACACTGGAATCGCAATTTACCTTATACTGCACATTGACCCAGAATTGAAACAGGTGTGAGTTAATTCCAATACCATATTGTCAAGTGTCTGAATATTTCTTCTATTGACTGGGCCCCTACTCTTCTGAATCTGAATTGACAGAAAGCACTGTCCTGGCAACAGTTAAGAGAGAATTCATATCAGCTGAGAAAAGGACAGACTGTAGTGCCTGAATTTGGAGGTAAAGTGAGAGTGAAGTACAATTTCTAGCCACATGTGCTGATAAGATTTGCTACTCCAGTGCATCAAATCAAATGGTAACACACTATCATTCTATCTGTGGAAACTCAAGACTGTACCATTCTACATGGTGGTAAGTGTTTCTAGTCAGCAAAATACAACTAGAAAGTGTTTTGTTTTCTCTTCGGCTCTTAGCTGAGTGTAGACATTCACAAGAGAAAAAGCTTGAGAGCTATACTACTCAGAGCCCACGGTGAAGGGGCTTTTGCAACGCGTTACCTGGGACTCTCAGTGATTACACCTGTGCTACCCTTGGCTCCCAGTCAGAAGAATGTGTCCAGAAAATTGCCTAGGGTGCATGCAAGAAAGTATATAGCCATTAAGTTATTGAGGAACACACCTAATACTCTCACTATGACGCCTCATTTAATCGAAACAGTGCAGTCTAGTGTGAGGGAGAGGGAAATAGGGACAAAGGAAGGGCATGAAAATTCCAACCCACCCTCCCCAAAGTATAGTTTTATTGAAACAATCATTGTATATCCCAAGGAAACAGGCACTTGATTCCCCCCACCTTAACTTCTCGGGAATTACAATAAATATAAAGGTAAAAAGCAAGCTTCTTTTTCTCTTCACCCAAGACTTAAGCAACTGCGGTTATCCCTTATACATCTCAAATGAGACGGGAGACAGCTTTTGTGTCTAAAGTTGGTCTTGTTAAAATATTTATCATGCCTTATTTTCTTGAAGCGCTAGTACTAATACAGAACTACAAATTAAAAAATATGCACAAACCAAAAAGTAATTTGAAATTTTCATTAAGGTAAAGCTTAGTTCTATAATTCACAAACACTAATTTGAGTAACTCAATCCTAGTTATACATCTAAACAAACTATAATGCAACATACAGATGTTTTCCCTCTGTATGCTTATGTAACTCATGTCAATGACAGTTACATATATATACACTGAGACTAGACCCCTTAAGACTGCAAATCAATAGGTGTTTCTATCGTTAACTTTAAATTAATACAAAATAGTAATTGAGAAATGCATTAATCCTCTCTAGTAACTAACAAGGAAACACCCTAAACTACATTTTATTTCTGTTATAGAGTTCTCTGTACTAAATGTGGAAAAACTGAACTACACAAATATTTAAAAGTTAAAAATTCCTTGATTTGTTTATTCCTGGTACCACTACCACAATTTACAGGGCAATATACCTGATGTAATGGGAAAATAAAAAGAAAAAAGAAAGACAAAGCTACAACAGATAAAGACCTCAGGAATGTACATCTAATCGACACTACATTGCATTAATCAATAGCTGCACTTTTTGCAAACTGTGGCTATGACAGTCCTGAACAAGAAGGGTTTCCTGTTTAAGCTGCGGTAACTTTTCTGACTATGGATCATCGTTCCTTCTGTGGCAGATTTTACAGTTCCTCTAATGCATTTGGGACGACTGTCTCAAAGTAACCTGCAGCTTTCCTGACAACTCCTCGCTCTCTCTCCTGCTAAGAACTGTAGCCTGTTGAATACAGGATAAGAAAATTATTACTCTCAGTGAACAGTTGTACATTCTTAATCATCATTATAAATATGCATTACACTTACCCTTTTTCTGGTAGCATTTTTAGAATCTTCTACCACCATAACCTCCACTTCCACTTCCAGATCCATAACCACCTAAAAAAACCCCACAGTGCATATTGGAACACAATAGCAAGTAATTTTAAACGCCAAAAGAGCTTTCTGTACAAAATCATATTTACCACCATACGGACTGCCTGAACTTCTGCCACCAAAGCTGCCACCACCTTTCATGGGACCATAGTTAGATTGCTGTTGTCCACTGTAATTGCCAAAATCATTGTAGTTTCCACTTCCACCATAATTACCTGAAACAAATACAATTTATAAAACCATTTCAGTTCAACACTTAGGACGTCGAGCTTGCCAAATTACAACAACCAATGTACATGTAAAAATTGTAATAGCTTAACATAATTTAAAACAGAATGGCAAGCATTTTGCATGCTACCTCTACTCACAGTGTCTACTCATAGTGCAAAACCAACAGAAGACACTTAGCATTTTAAAGATTAGACACTGACACTTCATTAAAGATGAAAAACATCATGCAATATTGGAAAATTTATACAGATTTGAGGTTAACACAGTAACTCAGCACTGTACAACTCAGTCCCACCTAAGAAATGGATGTCTAATTAAAGCTTGCATCTTACCACCACCAAAATTTCCTCCTTCATTGTAGCCATCATATCCTCCTCCTCCACCTCCATATCCACCACCTGGATTTCCATATCCTGGTCCTCCACCACCACCATAACCTCCTCTGCTACCATAGCCAGGACCACCTCCATAGTTGCCACCTTTGAAGAAAGTCAAACAAAATACACAAAAGCTAAATATTGATAAGAAAAGGTCCATTTAACAAAAAAGAAACAACAAAACCACACAATGAAAATGTCCCACGTCTTCCCTGTATTATGTTCATTGCAGTTGCATAATTTATCAAAACTATTTAATCAAAACAGAAACCCCTGTTAGTTTATGTATGCCCTTGAAGTGTGACACTTAGAAATTCATTCTGGCTCACAGAAAATATATGGACGTGCTGCTGCTGCCACCACCACGCATTACATGTGGTAACTGCCCCATTACACTAATGGCTTTATCAGAACTGTGCATCCTCCTCTATACTCCCCTGAGCTGAAATGACTCAGTAGGCAAAGTCCTCAAAAGAATTCAGGTTTACAGTTTTTATCAAAACGTCCATTTTTCTTCACATGTGCACCACACCTACTGGACATTCTTTTTTTTTCTAATCACATAAAGCATATCTAAAAGACTCCAGATGCTGATCTGGTCCCCAACATTTTGATGGAGTAATTCCAAACTGGGAAACAGCTCCAAAGAACTCAACATCACAACACTTAATCTGCTTATAGAATCAGGACATAAGTAACCAAATGCTATTTCACTTCCCTTTTTTCCCCCACAAAAATGCTACTTCCACAGCTATTTGGTGAATTCCACAGTTCTCTTCAAATGCATTTTGGATACTCATCCAAACTTCAAAATGAAAAAGATACTACTGAGCCATGAAAGATCTTACAGGTGATTGAGCAGATTTCTAGTATGTTAGTTGTCACTGCCTTATTCAGTTTTAGTCCTCTGAACTGACACCAGAATGTTCGTTTAGTTCTCGATAATCATAAGTAGCTGCTGCATGACCTCATGACTTGAGGTTATTTAAAGGGTAAATATAGAAAATATTTTTTCTGCCCATTATTTTGTGGGGAAAACAAAAACTGTTAACTCCTCACAGCTCTACAATGTAAAAATCAAAGTAGACTTGATTTCCAAGATGAAGGTGAGACTTACAGCTGGTTATAATGTTGGAGGGAAAAAGAGCTAACAATACACTTACCATCACCAAATCCATTGTATCCGTCACCACCCCCAAAGCTTCCTCTGCTCCCACCACCGCCACCACCACCCCCATAGCCTCCTGGAACACAAAACAGATGAGAATGTTTTCCTGAACACATGTGTTAAGTGTTTAAGCTGACTGACATAGGAAATAAAAAAAAAAGAAATCTCATTCTATATAAACATTCCAGTCATTTACCTCTTCCACCAAAGTTTCCTCCTCGGCCAAAATTCCCTCCACCGCCTCCAAAGTTTCCACGACCCATGAAGTTGCCTGAGCCGCCCCCACGACCTACAAAATATTTTGCTTAAAAGTACATTAATTGCAACCCAGTCACATAAAATAACCATGCACAACTCCAAACTCACCTCTCTGAGAGCTGGCAGTCTGCATCTCTTGTTTTGAGAGTGCTTTTTTCACTTCACAGTTATGTCCATTTATAGTATGATATTTCTGAACTGGAGAGGAAAGAGTGTAAATCAATTCACTGAAAGCAACATGCTCCAAAACTCTCATGAAAAGCTGGTATCAGGCATGACCACTCGTAAAAGGAACATGAAATCCACCCTGTCTTTTATTATAGTCAGGCAGTTGATAATGTCAACATCTTACATTTCACACACTGCTGTTCTGAAACCTAACATTTCACTTTTATCCCGTTAAGTAAAATCACTCCAGTTTTGCAGCAGAATTTTGTCATGAGCTGTCAAGGCTAATACAGAAAGAATGCATCCCGTATGCTTAATTAAATAGACTATAATACTTAAATGCTTATGTCTCTCATATGCTTAATAATTAAATAGGAGTTACATACCAACAATTTTATCAACTGTATCATGATCATCAAAAGTAACAAAAGCGAAGCCTCTTTTCTTTCCACTTTGCCTGTCTTCCATGACTTCTATGGTTTCAATCTTGCCATATTTTTCAAAGTACTCTCTTAAGTTATATTCTTCTGTATCTTCTTTAATTCCACCAACAAATATTTTCTTTACCGTGAGATGTGCTCCAGGCTTTACAGAATCCTACAACACCAAAAATGACATTCAACGTTTTAAACTGTTAGGTAAATATTAGGAAATAAGGTGGTGAAACACCACTTACCTCCCTTGAAACCGCTCTCTTTGGTTCAACCACACGTCCGTCAACCTTATGTGGCCGAGCACTCATGGCAGCATCCACCTCTTCCACACAAGAGTAAGTCACAAAGCCAAAGCCTCTGGAACGTTTCGTTTGTGGGTCTCTCATCACCTGCAAAAACACAGCAGGTGCTCTGCATTTCTGTACTAGATTTAGTATCTATATCCTTTTAAAAGCACAAACTAATATTTAACACTTTACCACACAGTCCGTGAGTGTGCCCCATTTTTCAAAGTGCTCTCTCAAGCTATCATCTGTTGTTTCAAAGCTCAGACCTCCAATGAACAGCTTTCTTAACTGCTCTGGCTCCTTTGGTTCGTGGCCCTACAAATTCAGAAACAAAAAACGTATTTTGAATACAAACCACACAAGATTTCACAGAATTACTAAAAATTATATGTGCATATTATAGCTCCAAAAAGGTGGAATATATTCACATAAAAACAATGACTTCTAATGGGTTTAGACAGCAGCATAATAAACACTTAATGAGGTATGCTTTTAATTAAGACACTAACAACTTAAGAGCACTCAAACACGAACAACAGCAAAGAGATTTCTATATACTAAATAATTTGGTTGCTCTCCAGCCCCCCAAAGTGCCTATCTTATGTTTGAGTTGCACACTACTCTGCAGGGATTAGCCAAGAGGCACTGCAAGATAAAGGACAGTTCTAACACTTTATGACACATAATTATAAGAGACTACAAAAAATTTAACACTCTGTACAAGAAGAGGTTGCTGTCCGAACTGAGCGTCTAGTCTTTTGGGATATCAATTTTGAAAAGGGTTGCTTTATACATTTTGAAGAAATTTATTAGTTCTTAACTCCTTAAAATTGTAAGCTTTGTACTTGGATAATTTTGTAGGTTGAGTGCATGCAAGCAAGAAAACAGACGTACATGTGGTTTTCAGTGTTAAAACATAAATCAGCATGGACTTATGTCTTGCAGACAAAAATAAAGTCACGAATAATGACTAATCCGTGACCAGTAGTGGTTACAACTACTGGAATAATACTGATACCTTCACAAGCACTGTACAACAAACAAGTTTAATTGAGGCTCTTGGCAGTACCACTGAGGTATGACCAGTGACATTTTAACACGTGCTAATTTTCAAAGAGCCAATTTCTATAGTACAATTAGAGTGGGCTCACAAGCGCATTAGTATTTCTGCACTCTTTGTGTTGCATCTGCTTTTAGTCAGGCAAGGAATATCCCTATACATTTGACAGGAGTTTATGAAAAATTCCTTTATAACTTCTTCCCCATCATCAAAACAGAGAAGTTTTATAAAAAGCAACCAGATTAAAATCTTATTTAGCAAACTGGTACTTTTGTGCATGTAAAACACTCCACAGTGAGGTGCTGGCCAGCTATGCTGCTCGCTAACAATGCTGCGTGTGACTTCAATTCTGCAGCATGAATGCATAACAGGCTTCACTGTTTATGCTGCAGTGGGTTAACCTAGACAAGATGCATAGTCTGAGCTGAATTACATAAAACCAGCCACAGCCTTCTACTTGTAGATCTGTTGCTTCAAACCTGAAGGTGAAGTGCTTTAACCCTCTGCCAGTTTAAACAAAGGTGTCAGTGCCAGGGTTGATTAAAAAACCTAACAGCCCTCTGCGTGCAACAGAATCACCCTAAAGAACAATGAATATTATAAAACAATACATGGCAAAAGGGAATTCCTGAATTATATACTGCTTTAGGAAATGACTGGTTTATAACGTTCAGGTTGTACTACAGCAAACAATACCTACAATTACAAAAAGGTGGCTGGGAAGTAAATGCCTGTTCTTACACAAGCTAAATTTACTAAGAAAAAGCCCCAGTATTCTTGGTAATAACTTTTATTTAAGGCAATAACTTTGTTACTACAGGAACATTTATATAAATGATTGACAATCAAGGGCCCTGTGATTACAAAGTAAAGCTTCTTTTCCACGTTCTTTCAATATATATATCACACAGAAGTACAATAAAGAAAAACATCTCCCTTCTAACTATACATAAGCTTAGAACAGGGTAACACACCTACTAGATACAGAAACTACTTAAGGTTAAATGAAATATTGTTTTGTGCGGCTGATGGCATGCATTTTTTTAATCTACTGACACTACTTAATTTTTAGCTTCTTTATGTTACACCTGGGAACATTAAGTGTTTCAAACTCTACTATGCATATTAAAGGAATTCTGTTATGTGAAACTGTAGAGTTCAGACTTCTCCAAAACAAAAAAGCTATATAAGAAAAAACTGTACAGGCTTTACAGTTCACTAACACTCCTTTAAAGTTACAGAATGTTCATTTAGCAACTCAGACCGCTTTTACCTTAAAAGAATGACCACAGAACTCTTCAGGTCACTCCTGAAAGGAAAAGTGAAGTCCTTCTCTGCTTTGTTTTTATTACGGGCCCATGAACTGCCATTCTTATATGGGAGGAAAAAACATTTGCTGTTATAACTTCTCTCTTCTATCACATACAAATTATCCTCAGGACATGTCTGTGTTAGAAGAACTCTCCGCAGAAATAAAAGACAACATTTTCTTAGGTAATTTTTTTTTCAGGCATTTTGTTCTCCCTGGACATAAGCACCTCTATGGCTTTCCAAGTGCTGTCCTCTATCACACAAGATGTTTCTTCTCAGCCCTTCTGCTGCAATCTAGCTGTAATGACAGTCTCTGCCAGGCATCAAACCTTGCACAGCACATTTCTCCCTTCCTCGCCAGTTTAACTACTACACTGCTTCAACAAAATCAGCAGGCTCCCTCCCACTCAGCTGATATTGCAGGCAACACGCCATTTCCCAGCGAGACTGAGGCGGGGAAAGGGGGTGGTAGTGGTAGGTATGCCCCGCCTGCCTGCAGCCAGAAAGCTGGTAAGAAGCTTCCTTTCTCCCCCCCAGGCAGTTAAGGGGCTTCCCAAACATATTAATAATCTCTGAGGAGGCGGGGACCTTTCTTTCCAGCTTTGACCAGTGACTTCCTCTCTCCAACAAAAGCTCTGCGCAGCCCGACTGCCTCCATTTTGTGAGCGGTCTTGTTCTCCTCCACTCTCAATATGGAGGCAGAGGGGCGGGGCCATGGGGGCACAGGAAGGCGCACGCCCGCCACGTCCCCACAGCCCGCCACATCCCCACACCACAGTGGCGCCATGGCAGCACCCACCGCCCCTACAGCAGCAAGGGGAGCAGCATGAGGGCAGGGAGAGTCTGACACTGCGCAGAGCCACCCGCTTCCCTCTGCTCATCCCTTCTTGCCACGAAAATCAAATTACTGGTTCCTACACCCCACCCAAACCCCCAAACACTCAGTGCAGCCTAACTGTAGCTCTCTCATAAGAGAGGAACAAAAAAAATGGCAACTGGCACTCCCTGGAATTCCTGAAAACTCCTCATCTTTGCAAAAATCCAAACACCCTTTGAAAATGCTGCTGAAGCAGATACACACTGGCTTTGTTTCCAGTCTGATAAACTTCAGTTTCCTAGGGCAGGGGTGTGAACAATCAGCCTCTGGAGCGGCAGCATTTCTCTCTAAAGGCACCATTCCCAGGCATGTCCTCCTGCTCCTGGATGAACCCCAGCAAGCGCCCACAGAATGGCTGACACCACTCCTACACCACATTTGTCTGCGGCTAAACCTGTAAAGATCAGGCTGCTCTGTCCCCCAGGCAGTCCAGTCCTGGAGTGCCTTCTCAAACAGGAAAGTTGAAGGACAAGAAAGCCTCAGAAACTTCCTCAGTGAAACATTTTCTCTAGAAACTTAATAGCTTTTAAGTACATTCCTGGCCAAGCTATAAGAGCTGATTACATAGGCAACTGAGTGACCCGAGTTACATTCTATCCAAAGTCCAAGAGCAGTGGGACAGTTGCAACATTCCTTCCAGAAGGACTTTACAGACAGTACTTCCATACAAAATAACCAGTGCTACCAGATACATGCAACTCGGACAAGGTTTGTTTTGAATCAAATGCACAGCCCTCCCACATTGCAGTACTCTATCATTCCAGAAAAAGCTAGTTTGAACTAGTTAAAATATACAGGCAGCCTGGAAAAGTAATGTTAAAAAGCAAACAAACGAAAATAATCAATCAGAAAATGTCTCAGTTATAAGCTACATGAGCATATTTAATATCCTCTTTGCTGATCTTAAAATCGAGCTTGTTTTCTGAAGATCAAGATCTTTTATTCCCCCCCCCCCCCTTCCACACCCTGCCCCAAAGTAACTAGCTCCCATCCTCCCCAGAACATCCCAAACATCTTCTCTATACTACGCACCTTATTCAGTCTACGGTATTTCTGCTAGAAGCAAAAGAAAACAGTTATTTTTACTTAGTACAGCCTCACTTTCATTTGCAGTGACTATAGGCAACCAATTTATTAAAAAAAAGACCTGTCTTCATTCCCACTAAAAAAAGGATTTTGAAGATAGGAAAAAAACGAGTTCCTGCTGATACTCTTGAGGATGCATGAATTTCTTAAAAAATAATTACACCTTGCTTTAATGACAAATATACATTTAATCACTTTTGTAACAACTGAAAACTAAAAAGCAAAATTTCTCCCCATGCTTAACAGCCCACCCCCCAAGAATGTAAGAAATGTACTGGAATTTAAAGTTACTCCACTCATATGGGGATGAAGAAGGTGGAACAAAAGCTATGAATTAATAGATCAGATAGAAATGGTTAAGTGTTTTTTTTTTAATCTTTACCCCTTCAAGCTACTTTAAAAAAAAAGCAATCCCCTCACCTGTGAGGATCGTCTTCCTTTCCTCTTGTAGTCTTCCACATCTCTCTCTTCCTTAATAGCAGCCATTTTGGAAGGGTACTCTAACTCGGCCTTTCTTTTAGACCTAGGAAACCTAGAAAACAGGTTTGATAAGTCAGTACTCACCCCAGTTCCAGTGAAGCAGGGCCTTCTCTGGCTGCAATGCACGGGTGTGGCTTTACAGGAGGAAACCGCAGACAGGTGAAAGTGGAGAAAAATATAGGTAAAAATCCTCAGCCTATTCTGCTCACAATTAAGCAGAGCTGCAGAAGGAATATCTGCTATCCTAGTAAAGGTGTTTTTACAACTCTTGGAACAACTAAGCGCAAACTAAAATGAAAAAAATTACCTATGTCTAGTGGGAGTTGTTTCTGCCCAGGTCAGGGGGTTTGGAACAGGATGGACTTCAAGGTCCCTTCCAACCCAAACCATTCTACATCAATTACTGTCTTACATAACCGCCATAAATCCAGCCAGTACAGGGCATGCAAATTCCACCTTTGATACCCAAAGCCACTACATAAATCAACTTCACTTCTCTTGATTTTAAATCGCAAAATACGTAACATTTTACAAATATTGCTTATTAAAGTTATCTTATGTGTAATTTATTGTAATCAGTGATCCAGCAGCCCACAAAACTGAAACAGAGGATGTGTTAAATGTTTTCTGTATTGAAAAATATTTTCCACTAACACCAATGCAAGAATCCTCTACTGATTCTATTCTTGCAACATCAGAAATTTTAACACTTGCTACTCAGCAATCTGTTGTACCCGTCACCTGCATTATTTTTGTTTCCAAGTGATAAATTTTATTACTACCCTGTACTATTTATGTGCCCAACTTTTCAAAACAAATGTTGTTATGCATATACCATTACAAAAATCATTTTGCAAGATATGCTCAGTGAACAAATCCATATCTGAGCATTCAAAAAAAAAATCACGTTCCCTCTAGCCTTTATTCTTTCAAGTCTTATGAGATCATTATTTTGCTGTATTAACATCTTTGGCTACAATTCATAACTACTTCAAATGTTTCTTGAAACTTTTTCTACCGTAGCCAAAATAGAATGCTGTCAACTATATATCATGCTTCTGTAAAACTGTATTTGTGCTGCATTAAAATCACTGACCCTTGTAAGATCAGGTGTATTATTGTGGGATTTTTGTTTATTTGGCTCAGGAGGTCAAGGGAAGGGGGTGATAAACTTTATTCCTGCAAATACTGCCTCAGGAAAGGCAGGCAGGTCTCTACTAATGGGCAATATGTACCATTATTCAGAGTGAAAATTATTATTTAATACAATTCAATCTTAGAATCAGGCTTCAACTGTGAAATTATGAGTATGAAGTAACATGAAAACTTATTGTTTTCAGTTCTTCTACATAACCTTAACCTGTCTTGAAATCCTTTAAATCAAATATTAGTTTGACTTAGGAGATATTAGGATACCAAGTATTTCAACTGAGGTGTTCAACTCCTTAAGTCATACAGGGCAGGTATGAAACAACATCAGCAATTTACAAGCTTTTAAAAAAGTATCTGTATGGTGAAACAGAACTTTGCAAATTGTTAGGGGGGAAAAGCCTAATGCAATCCCTCCCTGATTTTGCTACCTGCTGCTTTCCCCAGTGAGGCT
Organism: Dromococcyx pavoninus; assembly: GCA_033558185.1. Taxonomy (NCBI): domain Eukaryota; kingdom Metazoa; phylum Chordata; class Aves; order Cuculiformes; family Neomorphidae; genus Dromococcyx; species Dromococcyx pavoninus. Next base: position 1,960 of record JAUMJL010002100.1, on the reverse strand, counting down.
CCATGTTGGCAAACAAAGCTCTCGGGCATCATCTCTGCCCTAATGGCCCCTGAAGGCCATGATGGTCAAAAGAGAGTTGTCTCCTTACCATCAACTGAAGAATAACACACCTCTATTCAGCCCTATTCCTACTTTGCCTTATAGAAAGTTGTTAAAAAAAGCTGTCAATATTAGCTTTATCCTTATAATTAACAAAGTGCTAGTCAACCCTAAATAAAAATAACACATTTTTATCAGCAGTTAAACTAGCACTGAAACAGTTGTATTCTGCAATAACTACACAACTAAAAGCAGTTTCAGAACAAATCTGTCCTAACTGGAGATGCCTCACTACTCAAAGGAGCTTAAAACACTACTGTCTGTCTTATAGAGACAAGAAGTAAGATCACAGAGGCAAAACAGACATTCCCAAGATGGAAGTCTACCTGTCTGTTCAGAGAATACTACTGAGATGTACTGGTCTTTTTTTGTAAATATCTAAAGTTGGACCTAATGTGTAAAGAACACATTGTGCCAAACCTAAGAGTTACAGCAGCAAACAATAGATGTTCAGCTTTAAGTATGTTGGGATTTTATTCCCAATGCCAACAGGAACATCTGCAGGGAAAAAAACCAAGATATTAGCTCAACAACTTATGTGACGGGTTTCCAAGCTTTACAGAAGCATGCTGAAACACTTTGAACTCATCATCCCTCCCAGCTGTCAAACTACTCAACAACTCTGAAGCAGCTAAAACAATTGCTTACATGGAAAAGTTATTTTTAGCTCTTTTGCTAAGGGATCCAGTTTCTTCTCTGCTTTTAAAGTAGGAACAGAAACTGGCGTGACTTGTTGGTTTCTCTGTTTTCCATTCTCCAAGGTTTCAGCTTGCAATGAAGGGGCTCAAGATAAAAAAAAAATCACCATTTTTGCCCACCACTTTACTTAAAATAGTTGAGAAAAAACTTAAGTGTCTGAGGTAACAGGAACAAAAATCAAGGAGGAATATCGTGACATAATTTCCCTCCAGCAGGGTGCGGATGATTGCCCCAGCGGATGATTGCCCCAGCGTGCGTTTGAGCCCAGCTTCATTCAAGTTGAGGAAAATTTGAACAGGGGTTTGTGTAGGGGTGCTTCTTCATGTTGCCCACCAAGATCACGGCAGGATGCCACGAGAAGACTATCCGACAGAGCACTGTGCTTTTTGGCGGCCAGCAAAAGCTGGCTCCACGTGCTGCCTTCCCCCGGGAAAAGGCTGAGGGCTATCAGGGAGGGGCTGCTACGTGTACCAGCATTACTCAGGGAGGAGCAGGGAACTGCTGAGCAACGTTACTGTTTTAAAACTCAGTTCCCAGAAAAATGAGTGAGAAGAGAACATCCCTAGCGTACCACTGCGGGAGGCAAAGAGGGAGACCAGAACAATAAAACACGCACGTGTCGGGATCGCTGCGCCCCCCTCAACCCTCGTCTCAATACGCGCCTACGCGCGTCAGTATCCCTAGAACAGCCGAGGAGGGCCCTGCTCGGCCCGGTCTCACGCGCCCCCCCAACCCGCGCTGCGCAGCGAAATGGCGGCCGCGGCGCCCGAGGGACCTGGGCGGAGCCGCACCCGTGTGCGCGCTCCCTCCCCCACGGCAGCCGCCATTGCGGGCCCCCGCACCGCATACGGGAGCGGAGCACGGCAGAAGGGCTGCAAGGGGGCAGAAGGCACCGCGGCGAGGGGAACCGCTGCACGGGCACCGCTACGGGAGAAACACTCCGCTCCCTCCTCCTTCCCGCCCGAAGTTCCGGCAGAGTGAACGCGGTACTGACGCGGGGGTGAGACCGCTGCACTGCCCCTGCTGCTCCCCCCATCCGGCCCAACTCCCCGCGGCCGTTACCTCCATTTTGTGAGCAGCCTCGCCTCGCTCAATGCCAATATGGAGCCGCGGGGAGGAGTCACGTGGCGAGAAAGCGGGCTCGGGCCCCGCGCCACAGGCC
>JAUMJL010002099.1:0-30852 GCA_033558185.1 Dromococcyx pavoninus | reverse complement strand
CCCCATTGCTGTATTCCCCATCCCTGTGCCCCTTCTCCATTTCTTTCCCCCACTATTGCTGTGCCCCCTCCCCTTCTGTGCCCCCCACTCCCAGCCCCGCCCTGGCCCCGCCCCATTCCCCCTCCCCGCCCCGGGCGGTGGCCGCGCGGTGCACGCCGGGAGTTGTAGTCGGCCCCGCCCTCCCCACCCAGCGCTCCTCGCAGGACACCCCACATTGGACTACATTTCCCATCGGTCCCTGCGCGGGCGCCGCGGTGCACGCCGGGAGTTGTAGTCCCCGCTCCCACCATTGTCCATAGGCGGCGCTTGGCTCGGGACTCGCTTTCCCAGCGTGCCCCGCGGCGGCAGCGGCAGCGGCGGCGGCGGCCGGAGCGGCCCGAGCAGGGAAGATGGCGGCGGCGGGCGCGGGGGCCGGGCCCGGGCCCGGCGCGGGTTCCTCGGCCGGTACCGGCGCTTCCAACCCGCGCAAGTTCAGCGAGAAGATCGCGCTGCAGAAGCAGCGGCAGGCGGAGGAGACGGCGGCCTTCGAGGAGGTGATGATGGAGATCTGCTCCACACGGGTGAGCGGAGCCGCCGCGGCCTCCCCCCTCCCTCCCCCCCGCCCCCGGGTGCGCCGCGGGACCGAGGGGTGGGAGGGGGCTGGGGGTGTCAGGGTGTTCCAGGGGGCTGAGGGACCGGGGGGGCTGGGGGTGGGGAGCGAGGGGGGGTGGGGGGCAGGGGCTGAGTGAGAGGTTGAGGGTTCAAAGGGGGCTGAGGGGCCGGGGGGGCTGGAGGGGGCAGAGGCTGAGTGGGAGAAGGGTGGGTTCGAGGGTGCTGAGGGGCCGGGGGGGGCTGCGAGTGGGTACCGAGGGGTGGGAGGGGGCTGGGGGTGTCAAGAGTGTTCCAGGAGGCTGAGGGACCGGGGGTGCTGGGGGTGGGGAGCGAAGGGTGCGAGGGGACTGGGGCTGAGTGAGAGGTGGGGGGGTTCAAGGGGGCTGAGGGGCTGGGGAGGGGCTAGAGGTGGGAGAGGACGGGAGCGAGGGCTTGGGGCGGGGGCGTTCAAGAGGGGTCCGAGAAGTGGGAGGGAGGTGGGGGGGTGCTTCGATGGGTTCTGGGAGCTGAGAGGGGGCCGAGGGGTGGGAGGAGGTTGGGGGCTGAGTTGAGGCTGGGAGGGTAAGAGGGGACCACAGGGATAGGGGCGGGAGGGAGCTGGAGGGAGACTGGGGAATGGGCGATGTTCAAGGGGGTGAGGGGGAGACAGACTGAGGGAGGGCTTGGAGGGGGTTAGGAGGGGACTGAGGGGGCCAAGTGGTGGGAGGGAGCTGGGGGGAGGGAGTAGGGGGTGTTCAAGGGGTCCTGGGGGCTGGGAAGTGGCTGGGGGGTTTAGAGGGGGTCAGGGGCTGAGTGGAGCATGGGATGGGGTGGGGTTATGGGGGACCAGGGGGTGGGGTGTTGGCTACCAACATGGGGGGCTGTGGGCTGTGTGTGGGGTGGGGCGTTAGGGGGTGTCTTGTGGAGGTGCAGAGAGGGTGGGGGGTCAGGAGGCACAGAGAGACAGCGGGGCTCAGGTGGGTCCCCAAACAGGCCGGGAGCTGTTTGGGGGTGCAGAGGAGCTGGGATAGGATAAGGCATCTCCCTGAGCATGGGGGTGGGATGTGTTTGGGGTGCTGGAGGGGCTGGGAAGGGCCCTTCCCAGAGAGGAACTCCGTCCCTGGGTGCTCCCCTGCACCCCGCATTCCCGTCCCATGCCTTTATTATGATTTATGTCTCTGGCTGCCGGTTTCTGGCACGGCTCCGCGCGTGGCTCGCTCCGGCCCCTCCGTCTCCGTTGATTCCAAATGCACATCCCAGCAGCTGGGTGGGAAATGCAACCGGAGGGTTCACTGGGTCTCTGGGCAAGGAGGGGATCCTCGTGCCCTCAGCTCCTGGCTGCGCTCGCCCCGCATCACCTTTGCTGGGCGATCCTCCATGATCCCAGCACTCCAGGATTCTGTCCCTGCACGTTGGGGACCATCAAGAGGGTTGGGTTGCTCCTTCCCCACCGAAGCATCCGGCTCCTGTGGGAATCAGTTGATGCTTCAACCCTGGAGGTGCTTTATTTAGCTCGGAAGGAGCCTGAGAAAACAGGATTGGGAGCACGAGGACGGTGCAGAATCAGGGCTGGCAAAATCACCCCTCTTGGCAGCGTCTGGGGAGGGGGAGGTGGGCCAAGGGCTTCTTGGAGGGATCCTGGTGGCCGGAGGACTACTCAGGGACTGGCGGTGAAGCAGGGAGACTGGGAATGCCGCGGTGGATCTCAGGAATTGTGGTTTTCTCAGGATGGGGAAGGAGACGTGATGGTCGGCTCCGGTTTGCGTTTGGCCCCAAGGAGTCGGCAGGGATCGCGAGGCCGTTTGCCAGGATGAGGGGTTTGGCCTGGGTTCAGCTCCCCGGATGGTGCCGAGCGCGGCCGTGGGCTCTGCGTGGGCTCGTGTTCTTCCGGGTGTGGATATGGGATGTGTGAGTGAGGGGTGAGGAACTGGAGGCACGGAGAGGCTCTTCCAGGTGACAGGAACCACTGATAAGGAGGCTCCTGTGTCTCCTTGCGCTTGGCCTGACTGGGAGAAGAAGGGAGGAAAATCCATCAGACCTTTCAAAAAAGTGGATATTGGGGTCAGGGGGGGCCATGTTGGCACCCGGCTCTGCAGCGGTGACATCCGCGGAGCGAGGGTGACGGATGGGGATGGGGTCCTGAGGGATTGAGATGTGGTTTTCCCTGCTGAGCTGAGAGCAGCTCGGAAAGGGCTCCCAAGCAGGGACATCTCTCCGGAGGCTTTGTCCCGTCTCTTGCCGGGACAGCCACGAGGCGGATTGCTGGTGAGTTTGGGAGTGGGCTGGAGCCTCCAGCCTGTGTTTGCACAGCAAACAGCTGGTTAATGTGCAGCAAAGAGAAGCAGCAGGACTGTCCTTCTGCTAATCCCTGTCCTGGGATGCTTCCTCCTGGAGTTCATTCCCTGCCTGTGGGGTTGCAGCCCTGGAGAGCGCAGAGCATGGACAGGAGCTGCTCCCGAGGGAGAATCCCAGCCGTCCATCATCGTGCTGGCACCCTGTGGATGCTCCATTCCATGGCTTCTCACCGTCTGGGGGGCTGATCCCCGCGCCGGGGTGCTCCACTCCTTCCATGGGGCTCCAGCAGCCCCAAAAGCTTTGCTTCCCATTTCCCAGAGGTTTTTTTTCTGGCAGCTTGGGAGCTGCTGCCTGGTTTCGGCCCTGTCTGGCTCTGCTGGCTCCCGCAGGGACCCTGGCTCCGAGAACAGAGCAGGATCCCAAGACCTTTAAGCCCCGGCACAACTCCGTGCACTAATCCTGCGCTGCCAGCGCCGCCAGCTGTTGGCTAAATCTCCTGGTGTTTTGGTTGTTGTTGTTGTTGGATTTTTTTTTTCCCCTTGGATCTGAATTTTGCTGGTCTTAAGCTTGGGAATTTGCCGTCGCAGGGTTCCCTACCAAAACCCTTTTCGGAGCTGCGTTTTGTGTGTTGGCTTCGCTTTCCCTGGAGTTTGGCCGGGAGTGACTGGTGCTGGTCGGGCATCCAAAGGGAAGATGGATTTGTTTGTGGATTGGGGTTGGGAAAACCCTCCTTCCGCAGCTGAGGTGCTGGAGGGGGGGGCAATGGGACATCCCCTTGTGCTGGAGAGGATCAGGAGGACCCTTTCCCGGGATGTGGGCAGCCAAACGCCTTCCTGCTGCTGTTGGGATGAAGAAATCTGTGCAGGACAGACCTGCCCAGGTCAGCTTCAGGGTCGGTGCTGCACAGGGATTCCAACTCTCCTCTCCTGCAGGGTTTTCCTCGGAGGGTGAACACCCAGACCCCCGTTATCTCCCGCTTGCGGTTTGCTGTGGCTCCTTCCCTCAGCCTTGAGCAGCGCCGGGAGCCGTGGGGTGGGGGGGGACGAGCAGTCCCACGCTGGGATCAATCCTGGATTTTGGGCTGTGGCACTGGTGTTGCCGACAGCACTCGGAATGGTTTTGCTAGGGAAAACCCAACACCACTGGACTGAAGGGGGTGGATGGGCTGAGATGTGGTTTTCCCCGCTCCCAGCTGCTAAACCCGGCGGGGGTTCAGCATCCTTCCTGCGCCCGAGCACCCACGGAGGGAGGAAAATCCCTTGTGGGGCCTCTTCTGCCCTCAGTGGCTTTGATGTGGAGAGGTGCCAGGCACCTCCAGTGTTCCTGGCCCGCTCCCATGAGGATCCTGAGGCCAGTTAGGTCGGATATGCCTTGCTCAGGGATCACCTCATCCCATAGGATAACCCAGAGGCCCTGTACTGCATGTGGGGCAAGAGTGGGGTTCGGCTGCGGGAGGGAGAGCGTGGGGATTCCCACCTCGGGTGGGGACAGGGATGCCTGAGTGATTTGGGCGTGCCTGGGATGCAGCAGGATGGTTTGGGGATGCCTGGAATGCAGCGGGATGGTTTGGAGATGCCTGGGATGCAGAGAGGTCGTTTGGGGATGCCTGGGATGCAGCGGGATGGTTTGGGGATGCCTGGGATGCAGCGGGATGGTTTGGAGATGGTGCCTCTGACTGTCCTACCCTCCCCTGGCCCAGCTGCAGGCACAGAAGCTGAGGCTGGCACACAGTCGGGGCCCCTACTACAGCGGTTCCCTGCCCAACGTCAACCAGATCGGCAGCGGCGTCTCCGACTTCCAGGTGAGCAGCGCCCGCTCCACCTGTCAGGAGGGGGTGTGAGGGGGCTGCTGCCCTCCGGGAAGGGGGATCGGGAGCTGCGTTGGACTCGGGGTGGGAATCAGGGAGGGGGATGAAGAGCCGTGGCTGTTGGGGACAGCTGAGGACGAGGGGGTGTTCTGTCCTAATCCCTGACTCAGTCCCCTCCCGGCTGCAGTGCCGGCGCTGGGGCTGATCCAGGGACCCCTTTTCCTGGCAGAAGGGCTCAGGTGTCTCCTCCCCGCAGGGCCCTTTGCACTCGCCGCTGGATTCCACGCGGAGCACGCGGCACCACGGGCTGGTGGAGCGAGTGCAGCGGGACCCGCGCAGGATGATGTCCCCGCTCCGCAGATACGTCCGACAGATATCCTTTATCCCATCGCCATCGGCGGGCACAGGCAGCCTTTCCTGCCACCCCAATCTTCTCTTTGGGACCCCACCTGGAGCTCTGCGTCCAGTTCTGGAATCCTCAGCACAGGAAGGACCTGGAGCTGTTGGAACGAGTCCAGAGGAGGCCATGGAGATGATCTGAGGGCTCCTGTACGAGGACAGGCTGAGAGAGTTGGGGTTGTTCACCCTGGAGAAGAGAAGGCTCCGGGGAGACTTTAGAGCAGCCTCCCAGGACTGAAAGGGGCTCCAGGAAAGCTGGGGAGGGGCTCTGGATCAGGGAGTGCAGGGATGGGATGAGGGGGAAGGGTTTTGAGCTGAAAGAGAGGAGATTGAGATGAGATCCTGTGGAGAAATGTTTTACTGTGAGGGTGGGGAGGCCCTGGCCCAGGTTTCCCAGAGCAGTGGTGGCTGCCCCATCCCTGGAGGTGTTGAAGGCCAGGTTGGATGGGGCTTGGAGCCCCCTGACCCAGTGGGAGGTGTCCCTGCCCATGGAATTGGGGGGGCTTTGATGTCCCTTCCAACCCAACCCATTCCATGATTCTGTTCCTCTGCTGCCCTGGCCCATCTGTGGGGTTTCTTTAGGCTCCTGAACTCGGGTTTCTCAGCCCCTCACTCTCCGTTTGGTCCTTAACATTCCTTGCACATCGACAGTTCTCCCTATGGACCCACCTACCTGTCGCCTCCGCCCGAGCCCAGCTGGAGGAGGTAAAGACCCCACATTTTCCTGGCTTCTGGCATTCCACCAAGTCTGGAGAGAAACCAGACCAAGGGGAGCAAAGGGAAGCGCTGAGATGCCCGGAGTGGGGCTGGGAGGGCTCCCACCTCTCTTGATTTCTCACCATCCCTCAGAAGGGGGATTTTTAGGGAGTGAATGATTTCATTGTGCCCAAAAGAGCCGGCTCTGGTGCGCAGGGCAGCCTCCACCCCTCTGTGGTGTGGGAAAAGGGATCCTGTCCCAGCTGAATCACTGGGTGGCTGAGCCCCTGCGTGTCCAGCTCGTGGCCCCAGGGTTGGGTGAGGACGGGGCTGCCTGACCAAGCCCCAGCGTGCCCCAAGCATCAGCTCCATCCCACGGAGCTCCTGGCGAGCTGCGGCTCCGTGCTGGAGCTGCCCAGGCTCAGCTCAGCCCTTTTAGAGGTCACTCAGGGCTTCTGGGCTTTGTGTTCAAGGCTGCCCTTCCTCGGATGTGCTGAGCTCAGCACAGCTCTTCCCTGAGGTCCATTCTCCCAGGATCCTTGCTGACGACGGTCCCGCCGTGTCCGTGGTGCTGTCTCGGTGTGCCGGGAGCCTGAGGGGCCACGGCCCCGCTGGGACACCGGTGGCACCAGGTGCTGGGTGGCATCTCCAGGTTGTGCCCTGTGATGCCAAGACTCGGCTCTGCCTTCGTTTTGTGTCTTGCTCTTTGTCCCTGTGGCACCGGTCGGCCTGGAGCGCGAGGGCCGTGGCCTCATCGCCCGGCTCATCTTCCCCCCAGCCCTCGGGTGTCCTCACTGCTGTCCTCCCTGACCTCCTGTGGCAAAGCCTCACCTGTTTTCCGTGGAAAATAGGCTGTGTCACAACCTCCTGTCACTCGCTGCCAGCACAGGTGCCGTCCCCACAGCACCTTGAGCTCTGAGGAGGTGTCTCCAGGAGCATCTTGCTGCAAATGGACTTGATTGGTTGAACTCAGTGATCTCAAAGGTCTTTTCCAACCAAGCAATTCCATGATTCTGTGAAATCCCATTGCAAATCCCTCATCCCAGGCTTGGGGGGAAATTCCATCTGTCTTCCAAACAGCTTCCATCACTTGGCTCTTGCTCTGCGGTGCTTCCCTGGGTGCTGGTGCAGGGCCGAGTGGTCCTTGGCCCCTCCTCCAGAGCATGGAGACCCTCTGATGTTGCCCCCAGCATTGACTCGTGGTGCCTTGGAATTTTCCAGCCCTTTCCTCGCGGGAATCTCACAATTGTAACAATCTTGGCTGTGATCTGCACGGCCTGGCTGTGGGTTTGGGGTCCCCGAGGCCGAACCGCCCATCACCGTGGTGTCTGGGCTGCGGGCAGAGGGCAGAGGCAGGGAAATAGGGTGAGGATGTCACGAATCAGCCCTGACCCAGGTGATATCCCGATGGAGACACCCCAGCCTGTCCACCCAAGGCAGGCTGCACACAGTGAGCTGCCTCCTGCTGCGATTCCTCCCTCCGTGGAGCAGTGCCACCCTGTGCCCCCCTCCCCTGGCCCCCACGTAACCCCTCTGTTTCTCCCTACAAAGGACCATGCCCTGGGGGAACTTCCCGATGGAGAAGGGACATTTGTTCAGGCTGCCCTCTGCTCTCAACAGGTGAATGATTTATTGATTGAGTTTTCTCTCTTTCTCCCTGTCTCTAAGTTGGGCTCCAGCCCTTTGCCAGGACCCCCAGGGTGGGCACGGCCTTGGTTGTGGCATCTCCAGTCCCAAAAGAAGAAGGGAAGGGGTCTCCAAGGTGCCTCAAGCTACTGAATGGCGGGGTCCCAGGGCTTGCTGCAGCCCTTGTGCCTCTGCAGGCCGTGTGGTGCTGCAGCCACACCGAGCTCCCCAAAGAGCCCCTTTTGGGGACACTGGGCTCTTGGATGCAGGGCAGGGTGTTCCCAGGACTGCCCTCATGTTTCCGTGGGCGGGTTTGAGGGGCACAGGAGGAGATGCCCCTGCCAGCCCCAGAGAGCAGCATCCAGGGTGGCTTTGGGATCATCCCCTTCCCCGGGCTGGGGTGCAGCGGGGTCTCGGCAGGGTGCATTGGGAGGCCCAGCACGATGGGGTCGCAGCAGCCCCCGCTCCATCACCTCTGGACTGTGAGGGGGGCAGTGCTGGCACCTCCCGGGGCTCGGTGGTGGCAGTGGGGCCCTGGCCGTGCCACGGGCGGGTGCCCATTGCTCCCCAGCTGGGCCCCGCGCCGGAGGGGGCTGCGTCCCATGGGCAGCGGGGGGGAGCTTCCTGCCTCACAGCTGAACAATATCCCCCTTGTGCGGGGCCAGGACGTGTCATTAGCTCGAGCAGCCTTTTCCCAGCCCTGAAGCTCATCCCCTTTCAGACCAACTAATTGGGAACACAATGGGTGTCCTCGCCCTGGGTCCTCTGCCCCCAGCCTCTCCGGGGTCCCTGGGGGAAAACAAAGGGTCGCTGGGGGGACTTTGGGGCTTTCTCAAAGAAGATGGGGATGGAGCAAGCCCTGGTGTGTGTGGAAGCGCCGAGCGAGGGACCCCACTAGGTGGGGAGGGGAGGGCAGGGCTGGCAGAAGGGGATGGGGTCTACACAGAGCCCCTGGCACTGCGAGCGTTGGACACGGAGGGCTTTGCAGGAGGTGGTTGTTCCTCCAGGGAATCCCCCCGTGCTGCGCTTTCCATCCCTTCCTCCTCCTGCTCTTCTGTGTTTTCACCTGCAGCCCTGGCCCCGCTCTCACCCACCGTCTCGGGGCCGGGGCTGAGCGTGGGGAGCTGTCTCAGCAGGAGGGGTGGAGGGAAGAGGGCTGACGATCACCTTTCCTTCTCCACTTAGAACAAATTCCGACTCGGCGCTGCACACGAGCGTGATGAACCCCAACCCTCCGGACGCCTACCTGGGCCCCTCGCAGGGTGCCCCTCCGCCCGGCCGCCGCAGCGGTGAGCGTCCCCTCTCCCTCCCCATCCTGCTGTCCCCACCACACCCCACCTCTACCTGACTACTGCAGGCCCCCCGTGCCCCTTCCACCCCTTGAGAGCTCTGCGTGGGGGACTGTGGGGAGCCCCAATCCCTCCACAGTGGGGTCACAGCAGCTCCCCCACTCCTTTGCCCCACGGTGCTGCTGCTAACGGGCATCTCCTGTCTTGCAGGATTTCTGGACGGGGATACGGACAGCAAAGGTGAGCGCCTGCTCGTACCAACTCTGAGCTTGGCACGGGCCTGTGTACCCCATCCTTGCAGTCTGCAAAGAGTTGGGGGCCCAGGGGGGTCCCCTCTGTGCGGGTGGGTCTGTAATTCCCCCTCGTGACCGATGGGTGCCGGGCGGGCTGTGGGTGGGCTGTGCTTCTCTCCCCGCGCTCACCCTCCTCTCTCTCCTTCCCCAGTGTTTGTTTTCCAAGTGCCTCCCATCGAAGAGAACTTCGACGACAACAAGCATTCGCTGAAGCCCTGGGACACCAAGAAGGTGGGTGCAGAGGAAGGATGGCAAGGAAGCCCACCCCCCTGCGTCCTTCTGCTTCCTGCCCACCAGGCATTGCGACACCAGAGCGGCTCTGCCTGCTTCCTGCCTTCAAACCACGGCTGGCACAGGGTTCATAGGATCATAGAAAGCTTTGGGTTGGAAAAGACCGTAGAGATCATCCAATTCCCACCCCCTGCCATGGGCAAGGACGCCTCCCACTGGATCAGGGGGCTCAGGACCCCATCCAACCAAGCCTTGAACACCTCCAGGGATGGGGCAGCCACCACTTCTCTGGGTGACCTGTTGCAGGGAGCGTGGGCTCAGCATCCCAGCCTCACTTCACTCCTCCTCTTTGTTTTCACAGCTCTCGTCGTCCTCGGCCCGGCCGCGCTCCTGTGAAGTCCCTGGGATCCAGTAAGTCCTGGGCTGGGCAGCAGGAAAGGGGCTGAAGCTGGAGGGGGGAAGCCAGGCTGCTGGGGAAGGGGCTGCTGGAGGAGGAGGCACCGGCGTTCCCACACCAAACGTGTGTCTTTCTCTTTCCCCCAGCGTATTCCCATCCCCGGACCAGCCTGCCAACGTCCCCCTCATCCCCTCGGCCCTCAACACGGGTGGTTCCCTCCCCGACCTCACCAACCTGCACTTCCCCTCCCCGCTGCCAACCCCGCTCGACCCGGACGAGAGCGCTTACCCCAGCCTGAGCGGGGGCAACAGCACCAGCAACCTGGCCAACACCATGACGCACCTGGGCATCAGCGGTGGCATGGGCCTGGGGACGGGCTACGACTCGCCAGGTGAGGGCTGGCCCCATCCAGGGGGCTGGGGTCTCCCAGGAGCCGATGTCCCGGGGTGGCTGGAGCAGTCGCTGAGCCACACGCGGAGCCAAGAGAGAGACCACTGTGGCAAGGAACTGCCTGCAGCAAGCGCTCGGCAGGGCTGGGAAAGATGGGAATGGTCCAGCTGGCATCCCAGAGCAGAGATCGACCTCTCCTGGTGATCCTGGCATGAGATGGAGACTCCACAGCCTGGGAGTGGGGTGCGGATGGTAGGAGGTGTGGGATGGTGGCCCCAGCGAGGAGCCTGCTGCCCACCCCTTCCTTTCCTGAGCCGGAGCATCCTGCGCTGCCGCCGGTGCCGTTCCCGGGGTGTGTGTGTGTGTTTCCGTCTGTGTCTCCATCGTTTTGGTCACCTTCCATCCCACCCGGGGCATACGGGGAGCCCCAGCCTGGCCCGGCCCGGGGAGGAGAGCCTGGGGCACCGGGGCGATTCCGTGCATAACGGTGGTGTCTCTTCTTTTTTGTCCCCACAGGACTTACCTCACCTATGCAGAGCTCCCTGAGTAACCCGTCCCTGCAGTCCTCGCTTAGCAATCCCAACCTCCAGGCCTCCCTGCGAAGCCCCTCGCTCCAATCCTCCCTCAGCAACCCCTCACTCCAATCTTCCCAAAGCAGTTCCTCCATCCCTTCCTCGCTCTCCAACCAGTCCCTGCCCTCCTCCCTCTCCTCCTCGCTCAGCAATCCCTCCCTCCCCACGTCCCCTCGCAGCCAGCCCATCCAGTCCTCTCCCAGCAATCCCAGCCTGCCCTCCGGCTTGAGCGGCTCTTCCTACACCCCCATGGTGCAGGCGTCCATAAACACCTCGCCCCGCCGACGGGTCCCGCTCAGCCCCCTCACCCTCCCAATGGGTGGCGACTCCAGAAGGCAGCACCCCAAACAGTTCTCACCAACAATGTCACCCACATTGTCCTCCATCACCCAGGTATGCATGGTCCATCGCCCGCGCCGGCCCTGCGCCGCGCGCTCGCCTCCGTCTCCTCCTCCCTCGACTTCTCTCTTGTCTCGTTTCCATCCTCATCTCAGCCACATTCCAGGGAAGCCCCTCGCCCCCAGTCCCAGCCCGTGGACTTCTTCGAGCTCCGCGTGGCTGGGAATGGGATGGGACGTGGCGCATCCCACTCGGGGCTCCCCCACCCCGCGTTCCCGCTCCGGAGGGGGGAGCCTGGCTCGCAGAGCGGGTGCTGGGTGCAGGGTTTGGCACCCAGGGCTTAAATTCGGGGTTTCCTTCACCACCAGGGTCTCCCCGAGCCGCTGCCGGGGGGGCTGGTGGTGACGGTCCCCATCCCTAAAGCGATGGGGCAGAGGGGGCCGGATCCTGGTGGGCGCTGGGGCGGGTGCAGGCTGACACCCCCCTCCCCAACTCTGCTCTATCCTCAGGGAGTGCCCCTGGACACCAGCAAGCTGCCGGCCGACCAGCGGCTCCCGCCGTACTCCTACAGCCAGCCCGGGCTGCTCCTGCAGTCCCAGCCGAGCCAGAAGGCCCTGCACCAGCCCGTGCAGTCGCCCCCGCAGCCGGCGCGGCCCCCGCCGCCACCGGTGCCTCCGAGCGGGGCCGCGCAGCGCCCGTACGCGCCCCAGTACCAGCCTAACGCCTCCCTCCCGCCGCAGCAGCAGCTGGGACAGCCCCTGAGCGACTTCGGCTTGGGCAGCGTGAGTGCTCCCACGGTGGGGATGGCGGGATGAGTGGGGGGGACACGGAAGGGGATATTTATCCCCATAACCCACCTCTCCCAGCAGTTCGAGCACTTCGGGATGGGGGAAAGCCCCACCGGCAACAGCGGCGCCTTCCCCGAGGAGCTGGGGAGCCTGAGCTACCCCCAGAGCGAGGGCGGCTACGACCCCCACGTCCTCAACCGGCAAAACCTGAGCAACTGCAGCCGCCACGGCCCCATTCCCAACATCATCCTCACAGGTGGGTGGGCAGGGAGCCCCCGGGACCCCCCTCCCAGCAGCGTCTCGATTTCTCACAGTGTTCTGCTTGAGGAACCGGGTGTCGACGGCCTGGAGAGGCAAAGCCTCTGTTGGAGTCAGTTGTATTTAATGTCTTTATTGATGATCTGGATGAAGGAGTTGAGTGCTCCAGTGTTGAGCTGGGTGGGAATAGGGATCTGCTGGAGGGCAGGAAGGCTCTGGCGGAGGGACCTGGCCAGGTGGAATCCATGGGCCGTGGCCAACGGGATGGGGATCAACCAAAGTGCCGGGTCCTGCACTTGGGACACAACAACCCCATGAACGCTCCAGGATTGGGGAAGAGCGTTGGAAAAGCTGCTGGTGGAAAAGGACCTAGGGGTGTTCATCAGCAGTGGCCCAGGTGGCCAAGAAGGCCACCAGCATCCTGGCTTGGATCAACCATGGGGTGGCAGCAGGAGCAGGGATGGGATTGGACCCCCTGGTGAGGCCACGCCTCGAATCCTGGGGTCAGTTTTGGGCTCCAAGAAAGACCTTGAGGGGCTGGAGAGTGTCTGGAGAAGGGAACGGAGCTAGGGAAGGGGCTGGAGAACAGGGATTCTGGGGGCAGTGAGGGATCTGAAGTTGTTTATTCTGGAGGAGGCTGAGAGGAGACCTCATTGCTCTGTAGCTCCTGGAAAGGTTTTGGCGAGATGGGTGTTGGTCTCTTCTCCCAGGGAACACGGAATGGGATGAAAGGAAACGGCCTCAAGTTGCACCAGGGCAGTTTTAGATTGGATATTGGGAAAAATTCCTTCCCATAAAGGGTTCTCAGGCCCTGGCAGAGGCTGCCAGGGGAGGTGGTGGAGTCACCATCCCTGGAGGGGTCTGAAATGTGGCTGCTGACCCCCCCCCCCTCTTTCCCCCCTCCCCAATAGGGGATTCTCCCCCCGGCATCTCCAAGGAGATCGCGACGGCGTTGGCCGGCGTTCCCGGTTTCGAGGTGGACACGACAGGGTTGGGGCTGGAAGAGGAGCTGAAAATCGAACCCCTCACCCTGGATGGACTCAACATGCTGAGCGATCCCTACGCCCTGCTCACCGACCCGGCCGTCGAGGATTCCTTCCGCACCGACCGCCTCCAGTGAGGGGCCGGGGGGGGCTCCAACCAGCACCCCCACGGCTCCCCCCTCCCACCTCTGCTCCCCAATCCCACCCTCCCTTTTCCCCTTTTCCACTTTCTTTCCAGTCAAACGGTGGGGCCACTGCTGGTTCCCCCCCCTTCCCGAGAAAACGGGGCTGGGGGAAACCTGAACCGGCAAGGAGGGGGGGGTGGGAACGTGAGCCAGGCGCTCTCCAGCCCCCCAAAACCCCGGTGGAGAGGGGGGGGGCTCCCATCCTGGGTGGGGGGGGCGGCTGTACATAACCACATAGGTAGAGACCCCTGGGGGGAGGGGGTTAAGGGGGGGGCTGCTTCCATTTTTACTCTTTTTTTTTTTCTGGCTAATCATCATATTTAAGGAGAAATCCCGCTGCCACCCCCCCAGCTGTGCCCTGTATGTACCCCCAGGCCCCCCCTCATCTTACCCAGCTGCCGGGGACCCTGCGGGATGTGTAGAAAGCACTTGTAACTTTGCCCCCCCCCACCCTAAAAAGGGAGCGCGGGGGCCCCGTCCGTGGGCGGGGGGGGGACCTGGGGCCCCAGGACCCACGTTTCCCCCCTGCCCAGGAGGGAGCCAGAGTGATTTATTATTATTATTATTTTTTAAAATATATTATATGTTAATTAAACACTCGCTGTGACGGCAAGTGGCTGATTTGGGGAGGGGGTTACATATATTTTGAGGGGGGCTTAGGGGGTTTGGGGGACTCACGGGGTGCTCAGCTTCTCCACCCCATCCCACCCTGCCACAGTCTTTGGTCTGGGGTCCCTTTACTGGGGGGGAGGAGGCAATGGGGTCCCCACAGTTCCTGGGGGTGCCGGGGGGGGGAGCACGGTGGCCACGGGGAGCTTGGGGGGGGGGGTCCTTAGGGGTGGAAGGAGGGGTCCCAGCGGGAATCCTGAGGGTTCTGAGGGGTTTCCTGTCGGCTTTTAGAGGTTCTGGGAGATCCTGGAGGGTCTTGGCAGCTTCTGGGGGTGCTGGGGAGATCCTGGTGGGGGGCTCTGAGGGGGTCCTGCTCAGTCCTGGGGTGCTGAGGGTCCTTGGGAGTCCCAGGGCCTGTTCATGGGTGTCCCGGGGAGCCCTTGGAGGGGGTCCGGGGGGCTTCTGTCCTTCCCTGGGGTCGGTGGGGGTGTCTCGGGTCCCGGGATCCCCGCGCGGGGGTCGGGGTCCTCCGTACCGGCAGGGGGCGCTGTGCCCGGCGGGGCCGCTCTGGGCGCGGGGCAGCCCCGGGGAGCGAGCGGCGCGGCCCGGCCCGGCCCGCAGGTACCGGCGGGGGCGGGGGGGTGCGGGGGCTGCGGCGGGGCTCTGGGGCGAGGAGGGGGCCTGGGGGGTGCGGGCTGTGGGGTCGGTGGGGCCTGCGCTGGCTCTGTAGGCCCTTCGGGACCTGGGGGGGGGACTTTGGGAGGGGGGAGCCCGTGGGGTCGGTGGGGCCCGTGGAGCCGGCTCTGGGCCCTTCGGGGCCTGGGGAGGAGCTTTGGGAGGGGGAACTGTGGGGCTGCTGTGGGGTCCGGGCTGCCTGAGGGTCCCGTGGTGCTGGGCCTGTGTGCAGAGTGTGTGGGACCGGCTATAGGGTGTATAGGGTCCCCTATGGGGTACGTAGGGGCAGCTGTAGGAGATACAGAGCTGGCTCTAGGGTATGAAGGGCACCATACAGGGTATATAGGGCATATAGGGCTGGTTATGGGGTGTATAGGGCTGACTGTAAGATATATAGGGCTCCTTATAGGGTATATAGGGCCCCTGTAGGGGGCATATAGGGCTGGTTATGGGGTGTATAGGGCTGGCTATAGGGTATATAGGGCCACTATAGGGTATGTAGAGCCCCTATAGGATATATAGGGCTGCCTATAGGGTATATAGGGTTCCGTATAGGGTATATAGGGCCCCTATAGGGCATATAGGGCCCCTATATGGCATATAGGGCTGGTTATGGGGTGTATAGGGCTGGCTATAGGGTATACAGAGCTCCCTATAGAGTATATAGGGCCCATATAGGATATATATGGCTGGCTATGGGGTGTGTAGGGCTGCCTATAGGGTATATAAAGCTCCCTGTAGGGTATATAGGGCCCCTATAGGGCATATAGGGCTGGTTATGGGGTGTGTAGGGCTGACTGTAAGGTACATAGGGCTCCCTATAGGGTATATAGGGCCCCTATAGGGCGTATAGGGCTGGTTATGGGGTGTATAGGGCTGGCTTTGGGGTGTATAGTGCTGGCTATAGGGTATATAGAGCTCCCTATAGAGTATATAGGGCCCGTATAGGATATATATGGATGGCTATGGGGTGTATAGGGCTGGCTATAGGGTATATAGAGCTTCCTGTAGGGTATATAGGGCCCCTATAGGGTATATAGGGCTGGTTGTGGGGTGTGTAGGGCTGGCTGTAAGGTATATAGAGCTCCCTATAGGGTATATAGGGCACCTATAGGGCATATAGGGCTGGTTATGGGGTGTATAGGGCTGGCTGTAAGGTACATAGGGCTCCCTATAGGGTATATAGGGCCCCTATAGGGCATATAGGGCTGGTTATGGGGTGTATAGGACTGGCTATAGGGTATATAGGGCTGACTTTGGGGTGTATAGTGCTGGCTATAGGGTATATAGAGCTCCCTATAGAGTATATAGGGCCCATATAGGATATATATGGCTGGCTATGGGGTGTATAGGGCTGGCTATAGGGTATATAAAGCTCCCTGTAGGGTATATAGGGCTCCTATAGGGTATATAGGGCTGGTTGTGGGGTGTGTAGGGCTGGCTGTAAGGTATATAGAGCTCCCTATAGGGTATATAGGGCCCCTATAGGGCGTATAGGGCTGGATATGGGGTGTATAGGGCTGACTGTAAGGTACATAGGGCTCCCTATAGGGTATATAGGGCCCCTATCCCCTATAGGGCGTATAGGGCTGGATATGGGGTGTATAGGGCTGGCTTTGGGGTGTATAGTGCTGGCTATAGGGTATATAGAGCTCCCTATAGAGTATATAGGGGCCCGTATAGGATATATATTGGATGGCTATGGGGTGTATAGGGCTGGCTATAGGATATATAGAGCTTCCTGTAGGGTATATAGGGCCCCTATAGGGTATATAGGGCTGGTTGTGGGGTGTGTAGGGCTGGCTATAGGTTATACAGGGCCTTTATAGGGTATGTAGGGTCAGCTATAGGGCCCATGGGGCCAGCTCGGGGTGGCCCTGGCCATCCTGGCGTTTGCTGTCACCTCCCGTTTCCACCCCAGGGGCCTGTGGGGCACAGAGAGCTGTGGGGCAGGGGGCAGGCAGTGGAGGCAGGGTCCCTGGCTCCATGGGGCAGGGGCTGCTGGGGCTGTACTGCTGCCTGGAGACCCCCGGGGCTCCCCTGCCCCACAGCCAGCGGCCGGATCCTGCCCCACAGATGGGGCTGGGGCACAGGGGGGGTTCCCAACCCCTGGAGTCGCAGCCCCACGGTGGGGCCGGTTCCTGCTCCCTCTCCCCCAGGACCCTCTGTGGGCCTGGGTCACGTTGGGGGTCCATGGGGACACGAAGGTGGGTCAGGGGTCCTGCTGGTTCTCAGTGGGGTGCCCCACTGTGAGGGCCCATAAGAGAGGTAGGGGTGTGGGTTGGGGGGGCGCAGGGGTGACTGTGGGGACCCCCGTGGTGGGGTTTTTAGCGGTGGCAGGAACGTAAATCAGGAGCTGGGGGCTGCGTCTCGGCCGTCGTCACGTGGTGCTGGGCTAAAAAATATCCCAAGTGGCTGCGTGCGGGGCTGAGGGGTCCCAGAGTCCCCGCCTGGGGGACAAGGACAAGCTCTGGGTGCTCGGTGGCCCTGCTGGTGCTGGCACAGGGGGTGCTGGCACAGCCCCAGCAGGATATGACAACCTCCCCCCCCCCCCAGTTAAGGGGGTTTCCTCCTGGAGTTGTGGAGCCACCACGGGGTCCCTGCTCGGGGTCTCCATGTTTGGGGTTGGTTTGTCCCCCCGTTGTCCCGCGGAGGGGGGTGACAACCGTGGGGGTGTGACATGGGCATTCGCCGCCTCGTCGCCCGCTTCCTTCCCCTTTCCAGCTCCGGTGGCCCCCGCGGAGCCGTCCTGCGGCATCCGGGCAAGCTGAGGGTGCTGGGGACACAGAGGGGAGAGTCGTGGGGCAGAGGGGTCACCTGTGGGGCGGGGGCCACATGGCGGGGTGAAGGGTCCTGTCCCAGGGGTGCTGTCCTCGGGGTGGGGGGTCCCCACGGTGTCGCCCCCGTGACCGGAAGCCTCCTCCCTTCCCGTCCCCGGTGCTTTCGCTCCGTCAGCTCCGCCGTGGGGCACCCCACGTCGACAGCTTTTCCGGTTGTGCTGTGGGGCAGGGTTGGGGTGTCACCCGTCATCCCGCTGTGTTGTCCCACCCACCTATCTCCAGATGCCGTGAGCCATGGCGGACGAGAAGCCCCCCCAGCTGGTGGATTACTTCGTGGTGGCCGGACTGACGGACACGTCGCGGGCGCTGGAGGAGGAGAACCAGCAGCACCGCCCGGCGCGGCCCAGCGAGCCCATCACCGACGTGGCCGTCATCATCCGCTCGCAGGGCGAGGAGGTACCCCACGGCTTCACCTGCATCGAGACCACCACCTCCGGCCACCCCGTGGACCTCAACGCTGGGCTCCTCAACAACCCCCAGATGTTCATATGCTACAAACGAGGCCGGGATAAACCCCCCCTCATCGAGCTGGGGTGAGTCCTGGGGCTCAGGGGGGGACACAGGGAGCTCCTGGGGTTCCTCCTGACCTCCTCTCTCCTGCCCAGGGTGCACTATGAGGGCAAGGACCGTCCGAAGGTGGGCTACAAGATCTTGGACACGACGCCCTACAGCCGCTCGGCCAACCTCAATTCTGGAGGGCCTGGGCACCAGAGGACCTTCCTGATGTACCGGCGGGCGGCCGAGCCCCACGGCCACAACACCCTGGGGGTCACCGACATCTGCCTCGTCATGCCCAGCAAGGGAGAGAGCACCCCACACACCTTCTGCCGGGTGGACAAGAACCTCAACACCAGCATGGTGGGTGTTGGGGACTCTTCTTGGGGTTCCCTCACCGCTCCGGTGTGCTCCGACCTGCGCTGATTCCCACCTTTCCGCTCCCTCCTTGCAGTGGGGTCCTGCTGTATTCTTGTGCTACAAGATCGCCATGGCCAAGGCCAACACGCTGGTCTACGAAGCAGGTGGGTCTCTTGTCACAGCCACTGGGGGGGGGGTCAACCTGCCGTGGGTTGGCCTTGGTAGGCTGCCAGGTGCCCACCCAACAGCTCTGTCCCTGCCTTCCCTCAGCTCTACAGAGCGAATCCTAGAATCGTGTAATCATTGAGGTTGGCAAAGATCATCGACTCCAACCATCAGCCCAACCCCACGGTGCCCGCTAAACCCTGTCCCACACAGTTTTTGAAACCCTCTGGGGATGGGGACTTCCCTACTGCCCCTGGGCAGCTTCTGCCAGGCCTTGAGAACCCTTTCTGTGAAGGAATCTTTCCCAATATCCAATCTAAACCTGCCCTGGTGCAACTTGAGGCCGTTTCCTCTCATCCCATCCCTCGTTCCTTGGGAGAAGAGACCAGCTGGCTCCAACCTCCTCTCCAGGAGCTGCGGGAAGTGCTGAGGTCTCCCCTCAGCCTCCTCTTCTCCAGACTAAACACCCCCATGGCCCTCACCGCTCTCAGAACCCGTGTTCTCCAGCCCCTTCCCCAGCTCCGTTCTCTTCTCCGGAAGCACTCCAGCCCCTCAAGGTCTTTCTTGGAGTGAGGGGCCCAAAACTGAATCCAGGATTTTAGGTGCAGCCTCACCGGGGGCTCCTGCTGCCACCCCATGGCTGATCCAAGCCAGGATGCTGTTGGCCTTCTTGGTCCCCTGGGCCACTGCTGGCTCGTGTTCAGCTACTGTTGATGAGCAGCCAGGTCCTTTTCCCCCGAGCAGCTTTCCAGCTGCTCTTCCCCAAGCCTGGAGCGTTCGTGGAGTCGTTGTGGTCCAAAAACAGAACCCGGTACTGCCCTGTGTCGAACCAGATGATAAGGTGAGGCTCATCCCTGTGTCCATCTGTCCACCCAGGGCTGTTGGACCGTTATCCTGAGCAGGACAGCGAGTCCTTCCCGCTGCCGGAGTCGGTGCCTGTCTTCTGCCTCCCCATGGGAGCCACCATCGAGAGCTGGCCGGCCGACACCAAGTACCCTCTACCTGTCTTCTCCACCTTCGTGCTGACCGGTGCCTCGGGTGACAAGGCAGGACGGGACGGGGGCTGTGCTGGGGTGGGGGGTTAGAAACGGGTGTCATGTTGGGGTTGTCCCACCCTGAGCTCCCACCCCCCTGCAGGTGTACGGGGCGGCCATCCAGTTCCACGAGGCGTTTCCGCGGGAGCGGCTGTCGGAGAAGCAGAGCCTGCGCCTGGGGCTGCTGAGCGTGGTGGATCGGCGGCCCGTGGGCGGCCGCTCGCTGCAGACCCGCAAGAGCATCTGTGTCCTCTCCCACTGGCCCTTCTTCGACGTCTTCCGCAAGTTCCTCATGTTTATTTACCGCTACTCCATCTCAGGGCCCCACGTGCTGCCCCTCGAGACGTGAGCGATGGGCTGGGAAGAGAGGGAGGGTGACAAAGGGGTGCCCCTTGTCACCTCCCCCTGCCAACGGGTCCCCTCTGCCTGCAGGCACATCTCCCACTTCATGCACAACGTCCCCTTCCCGTCCCCGCAGCGACCGCGCATCCTGGTCCAGGTGAGTCACCCTGCATCCCAGGTGTGTCCCCCCCGGTGTCCCCGTGCTGCCTCCCCCCAGCCCACCACGTTCCCCCCCTGCTGTGTCCCCTCAGATGTCCCCGTACGACAACCTGCTGCTGTGCCGGCCGGTGTCCTCCCCGCTGCCGCTCAGGTAGGGATGGCTGCGGTGCGGGGTGGGGGGGTTTGGGGACACGCAGGCACCTGGGAGGGGGACACGGGGTGGCTGAGTGACGTCGTCGTTCCCCCTCCCCACCCGCAACCCCGCAGCGGCGCCAGCTTCCTTACGCTGCTGCAGAACCTGGGCCCCGACAACGCGGTGGCACTGCTGGTGGCCGTGCTGACCGAGCAGAAGCTGCTCATCCACTCCTTGCGTCCCGACGTCCTGACCAGCGTGGGCGAAGCCCTGGTGGCGGTGAGTGCCAGGGAGGGGGAAACGGGGACGCGCCACGGCGTCGGGGAACCCCCGGCCCGCGACGCTCTAGGGGGGGAAACCTCCAGCCCGCGGCGCTGACCGCCCGTGTCCTGTCCCCAGATGATCTTCCCCCTGCGCTGGCAGTGCCCTTACATCCCGCTGTGCCCGCTGGCGCTGGCTGACGTGCTGTGTGCCCCCGTGCCCTTCATTGTAGGCATCCACTCCAGCTACTTCGACCTCTACGAGCCCCCCAGGGACGTCATCTTCGTCGACCTGGACACCAACACCATCTTCCAGTGAGCGGCCCTCAATTCTCAGCCAAGGGTTGGGGTGGTGGGGCGGTGGGCTTCACCTGCCGGGTGCCGCCTGGGGGTCCGGGGGGTGCACGGCCGCTCTCCCCTCGTCCCTCTGCCCCCTCCAGGAGCGAGGAACGGAAGCTGCTGTCGCCGCGCTCGCTGCCGCGCCGGCCCTGCAAGGTGCTGCTGGCCACGCTGCACGGCCTCTCCCAGCAGCTGGATGAGAGTGAGTGGGGGGTCCTGTAGGGGGGGCCCCCCACACACACACCTTGATTTTCCCCCCCCCCCCCAACACACACCTTCTTCTCGCAGTGTACAGCGCTCCGGGGGAGGAGGCGTCGCTGGAGCTGCTGCTGAGCGACGCGGAGGCCGCGCGGGGCCGGCGGGCGCAGCTGGAGCTGGAGGCGCGGGCGGCTTTCCTGCGCTTCATGGCCTGCGCCCTGCGCGGTTACCGCTCCTTCCTGCGCCCCATCGACCCCGCGCCCGCCCCAGCCGGCCGCGACGCCGGCAGCCTCTTCGCCCTGCAGGGTGGGCGGACGTCGAGGGGGGGGAAAAGGGGGTCACCCTGAGGGGAAAAGGAGGAGGGGTGTTGGCTTATTGGCTGGATTTAACCCCCCCTGTCCCGTCCCGACCCCGCAGGGTTCCTCAAGTCGCGGGAGCGGGCGTACCACCGGTTCTACGGGCAGCTGCTGCGCACCCAGCTCTTCACCCAGTTCATCGAGGACTGCTCCTTCGCCAGCGACCGCGACCCCTGCCTCGAGTTCTTCGACACCTGCGTGGATAAGGTGGGTCCCACCAGCTCCGTGCTGTGTCCCTGTCCCTCCTGGTGACACCCTGCATCCCTGTGTCCCCATCCCTCCCAGTGACACCCCGCATCCCTCCTGGTGACACCCTGCATCCCTCTGCCACCCCCAGTGACATCCCGTGTCTGTCCTGTCCCCCCTGGTGGCACCTCACACCCATATGTTCGTGTTCCCCATCATGACATGCTGCGTCCCTGTATCCCTTTCCCTCCCTGGTGATTCCCTGCATCCCTGTGTCCCCGTCCCCCCCTGGGTGACACCCTGCATCCCTGTGTCCCCGTTCCCAAACCAGTGACACCCCGTGCTCCTGTGTTCCTGTCCCCCTCCCTGGCTACATGCCCCGTGTCCCCATCCCTCCCCGGTGACACCCCACACTACTGTGTCCCCCCAGTGACATCCCGCAGCCCTGTGTCCCAGTCTCTCCCCCAGGTGATATCCTGCACCCCCTGTGTCCCTGTGACCCCTGGTGATGCCAGGTGCCCCCTCCCCAGGTGCAGGCGGATCTGGAGAAGCCAGAGGACGCCCCACTGATGGAGCTGGATGACGCACGCGGGGGGGAGCACACGGTCTTCATCACCCCCCCCGAGCAGCCGGCGGCTCCCGACGGCACTGAGCTCCCTGCGCTCTACCGGTGAGACCCCCAGACCCTGGGTCACAGAATCATGGAAGGCTGGAAAAGCCCTCCAAGCTTATCCAGTCCAATCATCCAACCCTGATCAAACCCTGTCCCCGAGTGCCATGGCCACAGTGTTTGTGACCCCTGCAGGGATGGGGACTCCCCCACTGCCCTGGACAGCCTCTGCCCGGGCTTCACCACACTTTTCATGAAGGAATGTTTCCCACTGTTCAATCTAAACCTCCCCTGGTGCAACTTGAGGCTGTTTCTTCTCGTCCCATCTCTTGTTCCTTAGGAGCAGAGCCTGACCCCTGCCTGGCTCCAACCTCCTTTCCAGGAGCTGTGGAGAGCGATGAGGTCTCTCCTCAACCTCCTCTTCTCCAGAATAAACACCCCCAGGGCCCTCACCGCTCCCAGAACCCCTGTTCTGCACCCCCTTTCCCCAGCTCTGTTCCCTTCTCTGGACACTCTCCAGCCCCTCAAGGTCTTTCTTGGAGTGAGGGGCCCAAACCTGAACCCTGGATTCGATAATTTAAGGCCAGGGGGGACAATCCTTTCCCTGCTCCTGTGTCCACCCCCGTGGCTGATCCAAGCCAGGATGCTGTTGGCCTTCTTGGCCATCTGGGCTCATGTTCACCCTCTGCTGACCAAAACCCCCGGGATTTCCACCCAAATCCCTCTGCTCCCCCACCCCCAGTTACGATGGGTTCCCCACCCTGCGCCCGGAGCTGCTGGAACCCCCCCGGGACCACTGGTGGCCCAGCTGTGCCAGGCCCGGAGCAGCGCCCCGAGCAGCCCCGCCCCACGCAGGACCAAGCAGGTGAGCGAGGGGACCCTCGACGGGACAACGAGGGGCGCAGGGCGCTGGCTGCACCCACAGCTCCTTCCTCTTCCCCAGGAGATGAAGGTGGCCCAACGTGTGGCCCAGAAGTATTCCACGGTGCCCGACATGTGGGCCAAGTGCCTGCTGGGGCACTGCTACGGGCTCTGGTTCCTCTACCTGCCCACCCACGTCCGCGCCGCCCCCGCCAAGCTGCGGGCGCTCCAGTTGGCCTACGAGGTCCTGCGCAAGATGGAAGCTCACAAGGTGGTGTTGCCAGACGAGGTGGGTGGCGATTTGGAGGCCCCGGGGGTGGGCTCGCTGTTGGGGGGGGGGGGGGGGGCACCGTGGCCACCGCTGATGGCCTGTGGTTGCCCCCCCCCCCCCCCCCCCAAGGTGTGCTACCGCATCCTGAATGCAGCTGTGCGGGCAGTACGGAGAACCGGTGCTGTCGGTGCGGGTGCTGCTGGAGATGAAGCGTGCGGGCATCGTGCCCAACACCATCACCTACGGCTACTACAACAAGGTGATGGGAGGGGGCACGTGCTTTTGGGGGTTGGGGGGGGTATCCCTGGGGGTCCCTACTGGCCTCTCTGACCATTCCCCACCACCACACCCTTAGGCCGTGCTGGAGAGCAAGTGGCCGGCGGGCACGCAGAGCGGGCGCCTGCGCTGGGCCAAGCTCCGCAACGTGGTGCTGGGGGCAGCCCAGTTCCGGCAGCCCCTGCGGCAACGGGAACGCCGCGCTGCGGCCGTCGCCCCCCCCGGGTAGGTGGGGCTGGGGGGCTGCGGGGGCAACCAAGGGGGGGGTGGGGTGGTGCTGCTCTCACCCCTCTAACAGCCCCCTCCCGCAGGCGGTCGGGCGTCCCCCGTGCCCCGTCCCACCCTGCAGCGTCAGACGACGTGGGCCGGGCGCAGCCTGCGGGACCCCCCGGCACCCCCCCGGCTGGTGAAGAGCGGCAGCCTCAGCTTCCCCGGGGGCACCCAGGGAGAAGGGGGACGGGGGGGGTGTAGAGGAGCCCCCAGGTGCCCGGGCACCCCCCTCTTCCCGTGGCCCCCACCCCGCTGCCCCCCCGGCTGCGGGGTCCCCCCGGTTCGGCCGACGGGAGCCTGTCCGACGTCAGCCTGGCCACGGACGAGAGCGACCGGGCGGGGCGAGGGGCGCGGGGGCCGAGGGGGCCGGTGCGGGGACGCCCCGGCGAGGCCTGGCTGCGAAGCTGCAGCAGCTGCTGTCCCCGGGCAAGCGGCCCTCGCTCCGGGGGGCTGCCAGCGCCGAGCTGCCCGCGGGCACCCGGGATGCCGCCGGCCCCCGCCGTGGCTCCGAGCAGCGCGAGGGGGAACCCCCGGCTCGCCGCAGCCCCGGAGAGACCCTGCTGCGCCCACGGGAGCGCCCTGAGTCCACTGCCTCTGAGGTACCCCCTGAATTCACCCCCACCCGAGGTACCCCCTAAATCCACCCCCCCCAAGGCACCCCTGAATCTACCCCCCCCCCCGAGTCCGCCGCCTACTGAGGTACCCCCTGAATCCCTCCTCCGAGTTACCCCTGAATCCACGACCGCCGAGTCCACAACCTCTGAGGTACCCCCTGAATCCACCACCCCCAGAATCCACCACCACCCCAAGGAACCCCCTGAATCCACCACCCCTGAGGTACCCCCTGAACCCACTGCCCCCAAGGTATCCCCCTGTATCCACCACCTCCAAAGTATCCCTTAAATCCACTGCCCCCGAGGTACCCCCCAAATCCCCTGCCTCTGAGGTGCCTGGCTTCTCTCTGTCCGTCTGTCTGTCCGTCCCTGCTGACCTCCTGTGTGCCCCCTCCCAGAGCTCTGTCTCGCTGGGCAGCGAGCTGGACCTGTCGGACACATCCGTGGGCAGCGCCAGCGCCAGGTCCTCCGAGCCACCCGCTGATGGGGCAACCGGGCAGGAGCCGCCTGCGGTGGAGGTGAGTGGGGGTCCTGTGGAGGTGAGTGGGGGTTCCGTGGAGGTGAGGGGGGGTCTGTGGAGGTGCATGGGGTCTGTGGAAGTGTGTGGGGGTCCTGTGGAGGTGAGGGGTGTCCGTGGAGGTGAGTGGGGTTCACATGGAGGTGAGTGAGGTCTCGTGGAGGTGAGTGGGGTCTATGGAGGTGAGTGGGGTTCCTGGAGGTACGTGGGGTTCTATGCAAGTGAGTGGGGTCCCTGGAGGTGAGGGGGGGTCCCTGGAGGTGCGTGGGGGTCTGTGGAGGTCAGTGGGCTCCCTGGAGGTCAGTGGGGTCCCTGGAGGTGTGTGGGGTTCCTGGAGGTACGTGGGGGTCTATGGAGGTGAGTGGGGTCCCTGGAGGTGCGTGGGGTCCCTGGAGGTGCGTGGGGGTTCCCGTTCCCCCCCACAGCCCCCCCAGCTCTGCCCTCTGCAGGTGCTGCTGTCGAGCTGCTCGCGGTGCCAGGGCTGCGGCGCGCTGGTCTATGATGAGGAGGTGATGGCCGGCTGGACCTCGGACGACTCCAACCTCAACACCACCTGCCCCTTCTGCGGCCGCTCCTTCGTCCCCTTCCTCAGCATCGAGATCCAGGACTTCCAGCTGCCCCTCAGGTGGGACCCTGCGCACCCCGGGAGAAACCCTGATGTCCCCCTTCCTCCCTGGTGTTCCCAGTGTCCCTCTTTGCTCCCCCCACCGGTGTCCCTCATCCTCTGGGGAAGACCCCAATGTCCCACATCCACCCCGGTGTCCCTGATGTCTCCAAACTCCTCTTTGCTCCCCACTGGTGTCCCCCATCCTTCCATCCTCTGGGGGAAGACCCTAATTGTCCCCCTTCCTCCATGGTGTTCCCAAGATTCCTCTTTGGTCCCCACCAGTGTCCCCCATCCTCTCATGCTCTGGGGGAAACCCCAAGGTCCCACATCCACTCCAGTGTCCCCGATGTCCCCAGACCCCCTTTTTGCTTCCCACCAGTGTCCCCCTTCCTCTCATCCTCTGGGGGAAGACCCTAATTGTCCCTCTTCCTCCATTCCTTGGTGTTTCCCCCCCCATCCTTCCACCCTCTGAGGAAACGTCACCCACCCTCCCTGATGCCCCCAACCCCTCTCCCGTCCCCCCCCATCCTTCCCTCCTCCAGTAAACCCCCCGACATCCCGTGTCCTCCCCAGTGCCCCCCAGTTTCTAAACCCACCCCCCCCTCTTTGTCACGCAGCTCCGCCGAGGACACCTCCCTGGCTCCTTCCACCACGCAGGGACCGGTGCTCAGCGACCGCCGCCGCTGCCTGGCCCTGGATGACCCCGAGTTGGCTCTCTGCAACGGCCACCCCGAGGCGGCGGTAACGGCGCGGGAGACGGAGCGAGGTGGCAACCAACCCCACCATGACGGTGGCCCAACGGGATGTGTATGTGTGTCACCCCCCCTTCCCAGGTCCCACGGCGGTCCGAGAGGGTGGCTTTCGCCTACCTGAGCCCGTTGGTGCTACGGAAAGAGCTGGAAAGCTTGGTGGAGAACGAAGGGGGGGAGTTCCTGGCGCAGCCGGAGCTGGTGGACAGTCACCCCATCATCTACTGGAACCTCGTCTGGTACTTCCAGCGCCTGGGGCTGCCCAGCAACCTCCCCCGCCTGCTCCTGGGCTCCCAGCACGTCGCTCCGGCCCCGCAGGTGAGGAAGTGGGGGTTCAGGAGGGGGGGAATTGTGGGGCCACCTGCCCATCCCGAGACAGAGGGGTTCCTGGGGGAAGTTGTGGGGCCACCAGCGCGTCCTAAGGTAGAGGGGTTCAGGGGGGTGGGATTTGGGGGGCCCCCAGCACAGTGCCCACCTGTCTGAACCCAAGGCAGAGGAGTTCATGGGGGAGTTCATGGGGCCACCAGTGCGTCCTGAGGTAGAGGGGTTCAGGGGGGTGGGATTTGGGGGGCCCCCAGAACGGTGCCCACGTGCCCATCTTGAGGCAGAGGGGTTCATGAGGAGGGGGGCAGATTTGGGGGGCCCCCAGCACAGTGCCCACCTGCCTGTCCTGAGACAGAGGGGGGTTCATGGGGGGATTTGGGGGCCCCCCAGCACAGTGCCCACCTCCTGTCCTGAGACAGAGGAGTTCAGGGGGATGAGATTTTGGGGGGCTCCCAGCGTGGTGCCCACCTGCCTGTCCCAACATAGAGGGGGGGTTCATGGGGGGGGGGTTGTGGGACCCCCAGGGATGCCCACCTGCCCGTCCTGAGACAGAGTGGGTCGTGGAGGGGGTGGGATTTGGGGGGCCCCCAGCGTGGTGCCCACCTGCCTGTCCTGAGACAGAGGGGGGTTCATGGGGGGATTTGGGGGGCCCCCAGCGTGGTGCCCACCTGCCCATCCCACAGGTACAGCCCCCCGAGCCGCCCTCGGTGCGCGTGCGGCTGCTCTGGGACGTCCTGGCCCCCGAACCCGACACCTGCCCCCCGCTGTACGTCCTCTGGAGGCTTCACAGTGAGTGGGGGGGAGGGCAGCGAGGAGGGGGGGGGGGACACACGGTGACGGGGAGGTGGTGCTGAGCCCCCCTCCCTTTCTCTCCCAGGTAACGTCCCCACGCGGCTGCGCTCGTGGCGGCCCCACGGCCACCCCTTCTCCTTGGCCTTCCTGGAGGCCGTGCTGAGCCACGTGGGGCTGAGCGAGGTGCACAAAGCCATCGCCCTCTTCCTCGAAACCCTGGCAGCTCCGGGTGCCCCCCAGCACCTACAGAGGTAGGGATACCCCCAGGACGCCCCCCCCGGGACCCCCACGCTGTGTGTCCCCCGCCCCCATCACCGCTCTGCCTCCCCAGGAGCATCTACAGGGAAATCCTCTTCCTCACGCTGGCGGCGCTGGGCAGGGACCACATGGATATCGGTACGGGGGGCTTGGGGGGACTGGGGGGCTCCCCCAGCAGCGCTGATGGGACTGGGGGTTCTCCCCCAGTGATGCTGAAGGGATTGGGGGGCCCCTTCTGATGGTGCTGAAGGGATTTGGGGGCTCCCTTGCAGTGCTGATGAGGTTGAGGTCGTCCCCCCCCCAGGGGTGCTGATGGGATTGAGCCCACCCCTCTGGCAATGCTGATGGGATAGGGGGACCCAGGGATGAAGATGGGACTCAGAGACCCCCCCAGTGGTGCCAATGGGACTGGGACCCCCCCAGTAGTGCTGATGGGATTGGGGGACCCCAGGGGTGCTGATGGGATTGAGCCCACCCTCTGGCAATGCTGATGGGATAGGGGGACCCTGGGGTGAAGATGGGACTGAGGGCCCCCCCCAGTGGTGCCGATGGAACTGGGACCCCCCCCAGTAGTGCTGATGGGACTGGGGGACCCCAGGGGTGCTGATGGGATTGAGCCCACCCCTCTGGCAATGCTGATTGGATAGGGGGACCCAGGGGTGAAGATGGGACTGAGGGGCCCCCACCAGAGGTGCTGATGGGACTGGGGGGACCCCAGGGGTGCTGATGGGACTGGGGGACCCCAGGGGTGCTGATGGGATTGAGCCCCACCCTCTGGCAATGCTGATGGGATAGGGGGACCCAGGGATGAAGATGGGACTGAGGGCCCCCACCAGAGGTGCTGATGGGACTGGGGGACCCCAGGGGTGCTGATGGGATTGAGCCCACCCCTCTGGCAATGCTGATGGGATAGGGGGACCCAGGGGTGAAGATGGGACTGAGGGGCCCCCACCAGAGGTGCTGATGGGACTGGGGGACCCCAGGGGTGCTGATAGGATTGAGCCCACCCTCTGGCAATGCTGATGGGATAGGGGGACCCAGGGGTGAAGATGGGACTGAGGCCCCCCCCCAGTGGTGCCAATGGGACTGGGACCCCCCCAGTGGTACTGATGGGACTGGGGGACCCCAGGGGTGCTGATGGGATTGAGCCCCACCCTCTGGCAATGCTGATGGGATAGGGGGACCCAGGGGTGAAGATGGGACTGAGGGGCCCTCACCAGAGGTGCTGATGGGACTGGGACCCCCCCAGTAGTGCTGATGGGATTGAGCCCACCCCTCTGGCAATGCTGATGGGATAGGGGGACCCAGGGGTGAAGATGGGACTGAGGGCCCCCCCCAGTGGTGCCGATGGAACTGGGACCCCCCCAGTAGTGCTGATGGGATTGGGGGACCCCAGGGGTGCTGATGGGATTGAGCCCACCCCTCTGGCAATGCTGATTGGATAGGGGGACCCAGGGGTGAAGATGGGACTGAGGGGCCCCCACCAGAGGTGCTGATGGGACTGGGGGGACCCCAGGGGTGCTGATGGGACTGGGGGACCCCAGGGGTGCTGATGGGATTGAGCCCCACCCTCTGGCAATGCTGATGGGATAGGGGGACCCAGGGATGAAGATGGGACTGAGGGCCCCCACCAGAGGTGTTGATGGGACTGGGGGGACCCCAGGGGTGCTGATGGGACTGGGGGACCCCAGGGGTGCTGATGGGATTGAGCCCCACCCTCTGGCAATGCTGATGGGATAGGGGGACCCAGGGGTGAAGATGGGACTGAGGGGCCCCCACCAGTGGTGCCGATGGGACTCGGGGGTCCCAGGGGTGCTGATGGCATTAGGACCTCCCCCCCAGTGGCACTGCTGGGATTGAGGCCCCCCCAAAAGCCGCACTGACGGGGTGTTGGGTGCTGTGTGTCCCCCCCCCAGCCGCCTTTGACAAGAAGTACAAGTCAGCCTACACCAAGCTGGCCGGGAGCCTGGGCAAGGAGGAGCTGCGGCGGCGGCGGGCGCAGCCCCCCAGCTCCAAAGCCATCGACTGCCGCAAGACCTTCGGGGCCACCCTCGAGTGCTAGAGATGCCCCCCCCAGCCCCCTCCTCGGGGACAGAGCAGGGTGGGGGGCCTCTGCTCTGCTCCCCAGCCCCTGGGAGGTGCCCCCCCCACACCCCCAGCTCACCAAGGGTTTTATATCTCAGTATTAATATATTTTTATTTATTTATCCCACCCCCCCAGCCCCCTCCTCGCTCGTGCTGGGATGGCTTTGGGGGGGGGGGGGGAGAGTGCTCTGCGCACCCCTTGCCCTGTCCCCCATCACTGCCCTGCACCCAGGTGGGTTTGGGGGCAGTCAAGAAGGGGGTGGGGAAGGGTCTCAGGAGGGGTTTGGGGGTTCTAGGAGGGGGGGGTTGCTTCCCCCCCCCAACCTCCCCTTGCACTGTGCAATAGGAGCCCCCCCAACCCAGGGGGGTCTGTAAATAAAAGCCGCTGCAGTATTTTCCCTGCTGCCTCCCCGGGTGCTTTCTTGGGGGGCGTCAATGGGGTTTGGGGGGGACACCCTGGGGTGTCAGGGGTGCCTTAACATCACTAAGAGGAGGGGAAGATGGGCAGTTTCAAGACAGGTGATGGCAGCATGTTTGGAGCAGCCTTGAGGAGGACGTGGGGTGCTGGGGGTGCGAAGTGCACTTCTAGCCCAGGAACCACCCATGTCTGGGCTGCACCCAGAGCAGTGGGAGGGGAGAGGATTCTGCCCCTCTGCTCTACTCTGGAGAGACCTCTGAGAGCTTCTCATCCACCAAATCCCAAATGCAAACCCCTGTATGAAATGATAGAATGTTTTGGGTGGGAAGGGACCTCAAAGCCCACCCAGTCCCAGCCCCAGGAAAGCTGAGGAGAGGTTCTTGATCAGGGAGGGCAGGGAGAAGGTGAGGGGGAAGGGTTTTGAGCTGAAAGAGGGGAGATTGAGGTGAGATCTTGGGGAAAAATGTTTTGCTGTGAGGGTGGGGAGGCCCTGGCCCAGGTTGCCCAGAGCAGTGGTGGCTGCCCCATCCCTGGAGGTGTTGAAGGCCAGGTTGGATGGGGCTTTGAGCCCCCTGACCCAGTGGGAGGTGTCCCTGCCCATGGCAGGGATGGAACTGGATGGGTTTGAGGTCTCTTCCCACCGAAAGCAGCCACAGCCGCCATCTTGGAGCCTGCGGAGGCCTCGGGCCCTGCTCCCCCCGCCCGATGTTGGGGACCCCATGGTCGAGTGGGGGCGCAGACCTCGGTGCTGCCGGGTATCGCCCCCCCCAGCCACGTGCTCCCCGGTACCGGCCGCCACGTGTTCCGCGCGCCGGGCGGGTACGGCGGCCGCTTTGGGCCCAAATTCCCCCACGAGCGGCGTTTGGTGGGGGGGGGGGGGAAGGGTTGCCCGCCGACACCGCGCGCGGCCGGCAGTACCCGGATGTCCAGG